>JAGSMP010000622.1:0-156870 GCA_029286625.1 Parnassius orleans
TGGTTTTCCTTTGTCGTCTAAACCCACGAGACGATATGGAGTAGTGAATATTCTTACCGACACAACATGGTTGTTGGCGACGCGCAAAAACAGTTTATTATTTCATTCCGTGACCCGTGTAGTGGCGGGTAAGCCACCACTACCCCATATCTTCCCGTGGGTGTCGTAAGAGGCGACAGAGGGACATTGAGGCAGAAGATGACAGCAGAATCTTTCTGATAACGATAAAAACTGCGGTTGCCAACCCGCTCGCCAAGCGTGGCAACTATAATATACCCCAATGAATAAAGTTACGAAGAGACGGCCCCAGTCTCCGGCGGCCCCTTTATTCCTGGCTACGGTAGCGACCATGGTAACGGCGGGCAGGGGTGCTAAAATCTTCGGTTGAGGTTGGGTTGCCACCACGACGACTCGACCTGACAACATAACGCACGCACCCTGAAGACTGACGAGAAGATCCTGGAGCTGGAAGGAGGTAGACAAGTTGCGTTGAAATATTATAGGATTATCCGAGGTCCGAAGAGAGGAGGACACGGTAATCCTTGAATCCGGCAACTTGTTCTATCTGTCCCAAGGAGGTGTCGGATTTATCGTCCACAAGTCTCGTTAACAACGTTGTAGATTGGGAGTGTGTCGACGAGGTTGCGTACCTTATACTCAGAATCACCAAACGGTATTCGCTGAAGGTCATACAGGTTTACGCACCAACCTCGGCACATTCCGATGAGGAGGTGGAGAAATGTATGAGGATATCTCTAGAGCCATGCATTCTCCAAAACCCACTATACGGTGTTAATGGGAGACTTCACAAAACTAGGCACAAGAGAGAACGGTGAGCTGAAAGTAGGAAATTGGAATAGGACAGCTGTCCGACTTCATGGAGAAGAGGGACTCGTACTTAATACTGCTCGTATTGAAGAAGCTATTGAGCGGAACCAGGGCTCCAAAGTCTTTGCTAGAGATCTGTCTGCCAGAAACAGCCAACTGTCGAAGCTGACTCAATCTCACTCAAAATCTCATTTCCGGGGCACTTGAGATTTGAGTGAGATTGAGAGATTCTATGGACAGCTGTAGACATCATCGTTGGAGCCACACGCAAGTGTGAGTAACGATCCAAGAGCAAGTCTTATCCGACACTATTCCGATGATATTCCGGACGTCAGTCTGAGCGAGTTTAGAATGGCTCTAGCACCTTAAAACGGCAAGTTCTCAGGCGAGAATGGAATTACAGCGGAGCTTCTGCAAGCGGGTGGATAACCAGTACTTGTAGTCCTTCAGAAGCTCTTTAATTCCGTCTTCCATGGAGGCAATACACCGGAGACGTGGAGCAGAAGTGCGGTGGTCTTGTTCTTTAAGAAAGGCGACAACGCTCTATTGAAGAACTACAGACCGATTTCCCTTCTGAGCCGCGTCTACGTGCTATTTTCGAGAGTTATTGCGAATCGTCTCGAATGCAGACTCGACGACTTCCAGCCTCCCGAACAAGCCGGTTTTCGAAAAGGCTTTAGCACCATAGACCACATACATACCCTTCGGCAAATTATACAGAAGTCCGAGGAGTACAATTTGCCACTGTGTCTGGCGTATGTGGACTATGAGAAAGCAGAACTTATCTTTACGAACCATTGTCGATGCAGGTCGCTACGTCCGGAATGACGTCATAGCGGCCAACCTTAACATATATACCATTTTATAGTTTGAGACCATTCGAGCGACCGGGGAATCGAACCCGAGGACCGGCCCATACTAGTGGGCCGTGAGGAAAATCCGGGTAAAGGGGAATGCCCCGAGACCCGACTCCTGCAAAGTCTGCACTTGCAGAAGAATATAACGTAGGCAATTCGTTCGGGACCAGCTACCAGTTTATATTTAAAGCAAGAAAGAAAGCATAGGGAAGTGATAGGAAAGTAGTGAAATTCAACATTGCACTCTTATGGGGAAATTTCGAAGATAAATCACTGTTTTATTTCCTAAAGTATTTTCCACCACCTATGAACCTACAGTCCACATATGCAGCGTGACGTCTGGACGGGGACCACTCCAAGAGGACCCGTAATCTTAGTCGTCTAACCTTTCTTTTCAGAAAAGGCAACAGACGCTCATGTGTGATACTCCTTCACGGGATTCACATCCGCCTCGTTGTTTCCGGACCCAACGTGGTGTGATAAGAGTTTTGGGATAGAACGTCTATAAAGACTAATACCTGTCTGCTGGACCCTTTCAATGGTTATATGGATAGTAGGTTATCTATTGATAGAGGTAAGACAGTTTTTTAAATTTTCAGATAAAAGTTATTGTAATGATAAAATACATTACAATTACAGTTTGTGTGAATAAAATAGTTCATTTGTGTCGCTTCTATTTTAAGTCAGGTTATACTTTAGTAGATGAATAGCTTTTATCAGATAAATAAATAATCAAAAAAGTAAATAAGATAAATTAAATACAACTAAAAATAAACACAGCTTCATAACTAATAACTGAGTTTTCTTTCGAGTTCTGTAACAATATTTTACTTTATTTTATTGTTTAGGAATACTAACAGCTAAGATAATAAGATTTTTTAAGGTAAGATAAAATAAATATAGGAAGAGAGCCTATTACAATTTGTCACAGATAGAATCTAAACAGTAAAGTATATTGTAACAACCTCTTAACATCTCGCGGGTGCCGTAAAAGGCGACAGAAGCAAATAAAAAAAAAAACAGGATATGGGCAGCAGCATCTTACTTATAACAAATCTAAATAATAAAAAACTGTGGTTGTTGACAACCCGCCTGTCGAGCGTGGCAACTATGGCAAATAACCCCCCTAAGAGGCAATCCATAGGAGGGCCTATGTTCAGCAGTGGACTTTTGATAGGCGGTATGAATGAATATTATAACAATTTATTGTAAAATATAAAAAATAATATAATATAAAATAGGCGTGTATATCTTAGAGAACTACTGACAAAAAAATCAAAACATATTTTTTGGATTAAGTAAACTTGCTATAAATAAGTCTATCGCGTAATATATGACTATACACCATCCAAATTTTTTCATATTTTTTTTTTAATAAGGATGACAAATGAGCACACAGTCCACCTGATTGTAAGTAGATGCTGTAGCCTATAGACGTCTACATCTACCCTTGATCGAGAATTAAGATGCGTTGTCACCCCCGAGGACTAAGGTGGAATGCTTTGATTTCAGTAAATAAATTTTCAATAAAAAACTGGAGACCCCGATATCTTTACATAGCATAGATACACAGCAGCCTTAAGCTGCTATTATAACTAATGTTCTGTGAGAGTGTCATCCTTCCCGGTTGAGCCGACCCATTCGCGCTAGTACCATAGTATAGCTGCAGCGTGGCTCTACTACGTATAATTACTTATATACTGTGTTTTTCATAATGCCTTCAGCAAGCTATTGAGGATATCTCGATTTTGTAGGGTATCAGTTGTTTTTCATGTTTGCTGTGAAACGTAAAAATGATTTTACGCCATTAGGTGCAAAAGAGACCATCTCTATTAAGCAAAGTTCCGAGTGGCCAGAACAGTATACCGAGTATAATTGCTGTTAAGATGGACTTTCCTATCTTAAAATTCTGGTCAGGGCTGCTAATTAAATAAGCACACATAGAATTATTATATTAAAGAAGCTAACATCTTATAGATTTCTAGATCTTAGCTAATTATTTTTAACATCTTTAATATAACGGATTTCTGCATAGTCAAAGGCATAAAAGGCATTACCTATGCTATCAATGTATTATTATACTCATTTTTGCACGCCTCATAACGCGAAGCGTTATTAGGAGTGCTTTACTCTCGACACGTGAAGGTCAAGCAATTTTGTGTTCTTAAAATGCCTCTATTATAACCATATTACTTATACGATAATATGGTAGCCGTATATCAAGGAAACACTAATTATTCCATCTTATATTTTCAAAAAAAATTTATTGCTGCTTTGAAAAAAACGGTTTGAAAAAAAAATTACATGGACGTCCGGAAGTTGGTCTTGTATGTGGTCACGATCACTCCCGAAAAAATTAAGTATCGAGACCGGTTTTTTTATTAGCTTCAGAATTAAGTCAACTGGTTCTCTATTTAATACACGGAATGTGAAAAACAAGAGGAAGCCCAAAGTGGGCGGGGTAGGTGAGTCAGAATTAGTGACAGTAGAGCGTAAATGACTGTCAGTCGCAGGTTCAAACTGTTACGAGTTGACGGATCGCTGCTTAAGTGATATATGCGAAAATATGCCGTTTTGGGCAATATTGGAGTGTAAAAACGAAGGTAAAAAGAGAGTATTTTGAATGGAGGTGTTTCGTACTAAAGGTACGTGTAATTTTTTCATTTTTTGGATAGAAACTTGACTTAACATAGACAAAATATCAAATTGCCTTTATTACAAGTAATATTCAACCTTATTTCGTTATACTAAGGTTTATCTGTAAATACATTTTGAATAGAAATGGCTGCGATAATGTTGTGTCTACGCCGATATTAAAGTTTTCGATAAAATTTTATCACAGCCCTGTTCATTCACTAACATATTAATGAAAATTTGCAAATACTGGATGTCTATGAAAATATGAAATTAGGGTGATACCCTATGAATGAACTTTTGTTAGGGTTGCTAAGCCAGAGAAGTAAGTAAGTAGTTTAGAAATACTCACGACTTTTGGCTGAAATAAAAGTGATCTTAATATCATGTCTACATTAGTATCTGAATTAATTATCGTCTAAACTTTAATATTAAAGTTTGAAAACGATAATTTTTAAGAAATATGTGTTATTTCACTGACAATAAACAATTGCAAAGTTATTGATTTTATTATTTTCCTTGTTTCCATTTCATAAATGATAATTTAGCTAACAATCAGTAAATTTCCATTAAAGACAATTAATTTTATGCCGGCTATGAATTACGGTGATATACGTAATACATCAAGACAATTTCCAATAAATTTTGCAATTTTACTAATTTTATCATATTTTATTTCAATTCTGTTTCTTCAGTCAATACATTTCATATATATGATAATAATCATATACTGAATATCGATATAAGCCAGATCACTTTCAGGGAGAGTAACTACATCACTAACATCATTCACGTAGCAGCATAAGTTAGGTGGGGCAATGTCAATGTTATATCTATTGTCATTGTGTCTATAATAGCGTGAATTTATTATTGCGACATCTAACGTTAAGAAGCTAAATTTGCTCATTAATTATAGAAACTTCGTTGGTGAAAAGTAATATGATCTCTATTTTTAAGAACATATGGATTGTACTCAAGTGAATGGTGAGTAACATAATGCCTTTCTCTTTTATTTTTTAATAGCCAATAACGCAAATATTATTGAAATGGTACACAATTGTCGGTACATATTTCTTTTATCGTAGTCTGTTAATAAAATTATTTTCAACTTTTATAAGTTTTATTGCGATTAAAAATTTAAAGACGCTGTCTTAATTTTTTAGCCCTTGATAGACAAAGGACAAATGTACCTACCATACAGCCTATATAGATGTTATACTAAGGCCCGTATTAATAAACGTTACTCAACGACGAACTCAAGTGCGTAATCATTTGATACGCCCTCATTACGAAATCAGCATCTGAAGATCGTTGCTAATTAATAAACACATAAAAACAGTATCTCAAAACGCTGTACTTAGGAATACTGTTCTGTGACTTGCACTCAAGTATACACACTTGAGAGTCGAGTTTCATTTATTAATCAGTCTGGCACTCAGCTGATATCGTAAACCTAAACCGCATCTTGAGATATTTTTATTAATAAGATCATAACCTCAAGATTGTACTCAAGTGTGTACTTGAGCTGAGTATCGTTTATTAATACGGGCCTTAGTGTAATCGATTATTTTGGTAAACATTATAAATTTTTGCCCTGTAGGTGACACTACCTGTTAAATAATAGAGCGCTAAATTTAAAACACGTAAATAATAAATTATAAAAGTCAGGACTACAATTTATTTTTTTCATCAAAATTAAATGAAATGCTCATGAGGCGTGCACTTTTGGATTTTCCAAACTATTGTGAAATTTACTATCAACGTTCACGGAATATTCTCTGAAATAAATTAAAATTTATATTAATAATTATTTTTTCTTTTATTACGAATAATTCTGAATTATATAGTATTTAAATTATAAAAAAAATCATGTCTTTAACAAAAATTATACTAACAGCGCTGGGATTATAACCCACGCCTCCAAAGACACTGGTGCCTTTTAAACCAGTGCCTTAGACCGCTCAGCTACGATACCTTGGGGTATGACATTCAAAATACATAAACCTTGTAGTTTATTTACTAGTTGTTAGGACTTCTTTCCTGCCTAGGAGTTCGTCTGTGCAGGTACCATACAAATATCAGTGCTGTATTCCGTTCTAAAAGTTATAAACATCCAGTATAATTACAGGCTGTGAGACATTCTATCGGCCCGTATTAATAAACGTTACTCAACGACGAACTTAAGTGCGTAATCGTTTGATACTCTCATTACGAAATCAGCATCTCAAGATCGTTGCTAATTAATAAACACATAAAAATAGTATCTCAAAACGCTGTACTTAGGAATACTGTTCTGTGACTTGCACTCAAGTATACACACTTCAGAGTTCAGTTTCGTTTATTAATCAGTGTAGCACTCAGCTGATATCGTAAACCTAAGCCGCATCTTGAGATATGTTTATTAATAAGATCATAACCTCAAGATTGTCAATGCGTGCTTGAGCTGGTGACGTTATTAATACGGGCCGTAGTCTTCAGAGATGACAGCGCATCTGTAGTCTTCTTTGTTTGAAGTTGGTTGCAGGTGTTTATGGACTGCAGTATCCAATTTACATCAGGTGGACGGTAAGTTCATTTATCACTTCTGTTATAAAAATAATAATTGGAGAGATTTAAAATAACTTATAAAAGGTTAAACTGCAACTGTTTTGAGAAAAATTGTCTACTTGTGAGTTTCACAAGTACTCCTTCCAAAAAGTTGCCGCTTCTTCTCACAAGCTCTCCCTATTTTATTTACTTTCACCCTATTTTAAAATACAGTTGCTGATAGCGTAAGAAAATCTATAGTACCATTTTGTAGGTACTATAAATTTAATTAAAAGAAAACTAGCACAATTTCGCAGACGGAGGTAACAAACATTTCGAAAAATATGTCTGACCATTATCAGCCATATTGGTCCGACAAGACACAATTAGGGCAAATCCTCTGGACTTTAAGATGTAATAAACATTACATTTAATTGATTTCTTATATTTCGTATTGCAACTTTAACGAAAGCTTCATGTTATTTTTTGCTTTTGATTAAGTTTTCCTTTTAAATTTACTAATTTCAGTAATATAAAGTTAGTCGACTCTTAATTAAACGCGAGCGGACGCAAGTAAAAATAAGAAAAACATAATAGTGTTTACTTTATTTCCGCGACAAATAAAATACTAATTTTAATTTTATTTATTTTTTTACTTTTTAATACTGGCATATTATACGAGTACAAATTGTATCCCTTATCAGTCCTTAGAGGTTCACTCTGAACTCTGACTGTAACGGATGAATGGAAATTGTATGTGTTATTATTATTGTACCGGCATGCGGTGTTAATTTATATTTGATTGCATTATTGTGTGTATATAATAAATACAGCTTTTATCTATTTATCTATATTTCGTTATGTTATTTATTATAAATTATTATTATACTTCTTGAAACTTTTATCCAGTTTGTTTCATATTGTGTTTTGAGTAATATTTCGGAGGTCGCATTATTGTTCTGGCATCAACCCAAATCAATATTACTTCACCCCAGTCAAGAAGTGAGTAATCTGTTGTTGCAGTATTTATAAGTATTCTCTAAACTGTGGAAGCTAAAAAATAAAGACTTAAAGAGCTGTTACATAATATAAAGTATGATATTTATTTTATTTTAAATTGATTTTCTAGAAAAATTATAAAGATATATTTAAAAAGAAAAGAAAAAGTTAATACTATATAAAAAATTTGGATTTCTCATATTAGAGCTATTTAGGATTTTTGACACTGCACGTAAATTGCAAGACTTGGGTTAACGAAGGAGCACTTTTGCTATACTTAAGCTTTGGGTACAAAGAACGCAATTTCGTTTGATATGAACAAAGTAAAATTTCTGAATTCCGTTTTTTTTTTTGCGAAAATCACGATTTCGTAATATATATTTATATATATATATTTTTTTATATTGTTTGAAAATAAAATATCACTGGAATATTAAATCCTAATGCAATCCAAGATCTTGTGAGGTTTGTGTAAATTTCTGGAAATAAGATAAGTGGGGTTGGTCTCCGCTTGCGTTGAAGTTCCCAAAGAAACTGTTTCTGCGACTGTTCGTCAGTTTCTGGTGATATAAGGGGTGGTTCTTTTCTCGCTCAAAGGCTAAGTTTAGCCATTAGGCGAGGAAAAGCAGCCAGCGTTCTTGGCACTATACCGCAGGGAGTAGGACTGTATGATAATTTAAGTTTCAGTTTTTTTTATTATGATAATAAATATTGTATATTTGTATGTTTTGTAAATAAAAATTGCATTCGGATGGACAGGTAAACGAAGTTTTTCCCTCAAAATAAATACCTAATTTTACTTATTCTTTCTTATCAGCCAGTTACAGTCCACTGCTGGATATAGGCCTCCCCCATTTGATGTCGTTGCTGGTTTGAGTATTTTACAACTCGTATATATGAGATAGTTTTACTACTATTTTAGGGAGTCATCATTTTGATATTTCCCATAGACACACACAGACTGGCTAATGGGTAGAGCAGCAATAAACCAAAAAAAAAATCAATTTATTGGATAAATATAAAAATAAGTTTGTGTTGGCGGTATAACTGAACCCTTAACCCCAATTCGTCCCGTGGGTGTCGAAAGAAGCAAATATAGGAAATTCCAGAAAGATCTTATGGCAGATTGCATGAACATGGCAGAAAGATCCGATGGCGGTTTAATCAAGCTATATATACAGGTATATATAAAAT
The DNA here is from genome assembly GCA_029286625.1 of Parnassius orleans. Classification (NCBI taxonomy): domain Eukaryota; kingdom Metazoa; phylum Arthropoda; class Insecta; order Lepidoptera; family Papilionidae; genus Parnassius; species Parnassius orleans. Next base: position 9,039 of record JAGSMP010000622.1, read on the forward strand.
TCCCAGAACGTTGAAGGAGGACAGCGTTAAAGATGCGAGACGTGTCGTACTCCGCTTCTTCGAGGTTATGATGTGGTTGTATTCAATACAAGAGTTGATAGGCTTTCGTAAAGCGAGGTCAGCGCGTTACCATCTTCGGCGGCATCACTACTTACCATCAGGCTAGATAATAGTCGAGCGCTAGCTTATAATAGTAAAAAAAAATATTTTATGAATGATTATGATCTTCACGGTCTTTGATTACTCAGATTTATTTGAATCCCATTATAAAATAATGTCAGCTAAGCGTTAAACACGTATCCATGAATATAAAAGCGCGTGTAGTTGAGATTTCTTGTGGTGTTTCATAAATATTTCGTTAGTTTCTTGTTATGCGGCCCTTCGCTCGCATATACGTACACAGATCACGTGTCGGGTTGCGTCTAGCCAAGTGATATATTGAACACCTATTGACTTAATTTTCCGAGCAAATGCTTCTATTTACAATTTTAGTATTGCCTTTTCTTTGATTTTGAGCTTTATTTTGTTACGAGTTCTGCAGGAATCCGCTATTTCTATTTTTAGTTATCAAAAGTACGCTGTGTCAAGAAATGTTGCGATATTTTATTACACCCTATTAAAAGTGCACTGCTGAATATAAGCTTCCCCATAGATTGTATCATAGGGGGATATTTGCCATAGTTGCCACACTTCACGTTTCACTTGTTAGAGCTTCTGTAGCTACATTATGGTTTATACACGAATGGGCGGTTCAAACGAGAAAGTCCTCAGGGGTGACAACGCATCAGCATTTTGATTCTTAATCGACAGTATCCATTAATCAATTACAGTATACACTTATCATAAGTTAGATTGTGTGCTCGTTTGCGTTTGTCATCTTCATACTATAAAAAACTTGACAGGTGGGTTGGCAACCGCAGTTTTTCATTTTGTAGTTATTATTAGGAAGACGATGCTGTCAATCTTTTGGTTTATTTCCCTCTGTTAACACCTTACGGCACCCACTGGACTACATGGGTAATTGATATTCTTACACCGCCACTACAAAGTCATTATAAATACGTGTATTGCGATATACGGCTCTCCCATAATATAGTCAATATAATAATTCACAATAAGTTTTAGCCGTGGAAGGAACACGAAAATCTGCTATCGGAAAAAGTGTTCAGTCCTGGGAGCGACCAATGCTCGAACGCTGAATCCGGTAGTACAGAGCGTGTTGAATTAAATACCGGAGTAGTTCGGAAACTTCAATAGCGTGATTCAAACTTTGGTTCATTTTGTTTGTGGCGTGCATCCAGCGCCACCAAATTAACCCCCTGCTCAGAACGGAGGTCAATGATGCAGTCAAGTGCCAGGAGTTGCCTCGTAGTCAGCAGTGAATCAAGAAGGTAAGTTATCTGCGACAGGACTGTAAAACGAAGGCGGGCAGAAATGGCTCAGAGCCAAAAGCAAAGAGTAGCTTGTAGGAACAGGAAGCATAAATCCAATGCTGCGATGAAACTTGTAAAACTAGGCGATTGCTTGCTGGAGCTGAGGACTGTATACGATGTTTGCTCGAAATAATGGAAGCATTTCTTGAGAACGATGACGGTAGCTCGAATTAGAATTTTTTTATTGTAAAAATGTGACATGCGAGCACACAGCCTACATGATGGTAAGTGGATGCTGTGACCCATAGACATCTACATCTATTCTCGATTAAGATTAAAAATGCAAATGCGTTGTCACCCCTGAGAACTAAGATGGAATGCCTTGATTTCAGTAAAAAGGGTCTCCGGTTCTCTACACTTACCATTCGAAACACGAAGCAGCCTTGGCTGCTTTTTACGCTGGTATTCTGTGAGAGCGTAGTCTTTCCCCAGTCGAGCCGACCTATTTGTGCTACAACTATGAAATAGCTGCAGCATGGCTTTACCACGTATTAAAGTACCATTTGGACCGTGAAACTTAGGAGATCTCTCTTCGGGCAAGGTGCTCAGCCCTGGAAACGGCCAATGCTCCGTGTTCAAAGCAATTTAGTCTTTTAGATACGTTTTGCCGCAACGCCAACGCTGTCACAAATTCACCTGATAGTAAGTGGCTACTGCCACCTATAGATACTTGTAACTATCTTCAGACAAAGCACACATGGAAAGTCGTGCTAAGAGACTTATTGGTAACCTTGAGTTGGTTGAAACCAATCTTGTCAACTCCCAGTATTCTATAGGATGCATTTTGGAGAGTGTGCACAGGAATTACACGCCTTAATTCTTCCCTCCCCTTTCCACCATCGGTTAACCAGGCGGTCGGCAAGTCTTCGCCATTAGTGCCAATATTCTTACGTGAAACGGTTTGCTTCGTCTTTTTTAATGCGTATAGCTAAAGAGTGGAATAATCTGTCGGCGTCTATCTTTCCGTCCGATAACAATCTGGGCATCTTCAAGGCAAGAGTTAATAGGTTTCTGTTACACTTAACTTAGTGCGATTTACCTGTTACCATTCATACTTACATAGTATACACCAGGTGGGATTGTAGTCAAGCACTGACTTACAATAAGTAAAAATATTTATTTTTACCCATGAATACTAATATAAAATGCCTCATCTCCCGCAAACTTGCATACAGGAAATGATACCAACCCAGATACAATAAAAATCATAAGAAACTTAAGACACCATAGATAATAAATACATTGTTACAAACTTATATTTACTAGCTTAAATCAGCGATTTCACTAGCTAACTGTGCAAAATCCAATTATTATGAAATCCTTCTTTAAGTGAACTTGATTCTTTTGTTATTATAAATTATAGCTACGACTACGTTAAACTTTTTTATTTAATAAAATAAAGTCGACAATTTATTTGTTTCACCGCAAGGAGAGGACAAAGTAAACAACGAAATATATGAAAACGAGATTCATATAAAGATTTCTTTGCCCCAGTACCTCCCTCCCGTAACCAGAGGTGCTTCAAAAGCACTTAAAAACGTAGATAAAGCACGATAAAATCCATAAAAAACATGTCTATATAACGAACTTAATTTCTTTAATGACAACTATCTGGTGTAACTCATAAATAGAAGAAATTATACCTACATTAATACATTTACTGCTTTTCAGAGTGTCTCCATAACATTTTAAATACTTTTTAATTCATTCAAACTATTTATAAAAACATAAGAACCATTGGTCTGAGGGCATGTTTTTCACGTGCTAGTTGAAAGCTATCACGGCCTCTTCAGGCTCCGTAAATGTGAAACCTCTTATGAAATCTTTGATTTTTGGGGAAAAAATCGCATTGTGCGAGGTCTGGACTATGCACAGGGTGGGTCACGAGCTGTACCTTTATAGAAGCCTCTGAATTTTCAAAGACACTGGTTAAACAAATAACATTAACTGTCTTTTGCTAATCAGTGACGATCGCGCAATAAGACTCGTCTGGGAGAAAAAAAACGCAATCAATTTTTGCCCACACTTCTTGCTGCCATACATGCACATAGAAGACTGTTACTTTCTTTCCGCAATGTAACAATATATTCACGTTTCATCTCCTGTCACAATGTTTTAACTGTAACAACATTTTTTACACCAATCAATTCAAACTCGTTTTTTTTTCTGGAGTGAGTACATGAGGAATCCAGCGTCACCAAAGTCGTCTAAACTTTAAATGTTGACGCAATTTTTTTTTATTTGGTTCATACCAAAACCCAAATGTCCTCGAACCTCCTCATAGGTTTTCTTCAATTATTCGCCTGACAGTAGCCATATTTTCCTCAGTGATCGCAGGGTCGAACTTCACGAATTTCTTTATGGAAAGAAACACGGCCATGATCAAATTCTGTACAATAAGTTACAGTGCTCAAATAAGGTGTTTCCCTCCCAAAACCAAGTTTATTATTGAATATTACTTTAACAAATACCATTCAATAATAAACGATATAATGAGGTAATTATAATATTTGTACTAATTCTACTTGATTCATATGCTAGATGACACATTCGGCTCTGGTTTCAGTTGGAAACATTTGGTGGTGGCAAACAAAGGCCCAAAACATATCAAAATTAAAAAATGAAGAAATAAATAAAGAATCACACATTGGCACTTTCATAAAAATATTGTGTTGTTTACCCGTGAACATTTATTTTTAAATTCAATATAAAAGAAGAGTTCTTCTTTTTTACGTATTTAAAATTTTTAGTTTATCGTTTTTTATTTTTTAAAGATGCGCAAAAAATACATCGCCTTGTTTCATCCCGTGGGTTTCGTAAAAGGCGACTATAAGAAAATGCTAGAAAGATTGTATGACATCTAGCAGATGGCGATAAAATCAGCCCGGTAACGCCAGACGTAAGATACTAGTGATGGGAGCAGCGTCAAAGATGCAAAATTTCTAGTACTGCGTTCGCCAATTTGCCAACCAAGCGTGGCGATTACAGAAAATCTATCATATAATGAGGTAGGCCATTTTCCTTATAAAAAATAAGAATTTATATTGGTTATATCGTTTCACAATAAATTATTTTTAAAACCAAGTATAAACAATATCGTTGAAAATTAATTTAATTTGCGGCGGTTACGCAATTACCGAACAATCAGTTTGAAACTCTAATTGGAGCTGTATTCAGTGCTCTTATAAATAAATAAAATAAATAAAATAAATAAAATAAAAGCCTTTATTCCTCTTTTAACAACTTTAACTCTGTGTGTGTGTGTGTGTTAGTATTTGTGTGTTAGTTCAATATGGTTATATTGAGAATATACCATCTTCTATTCAGGGATCATCCATTGTTGGATGAAGGCCTCCAGGTTTCCCTACTACCTCTATATCACCCTTCCATCTTCTAAGAGGTCGATCACGGTCTCTTAGCATCACGAGGGAACCAATGTAGGAAGCGCTCGCTCCACCTACCGTCACTGGATCTTATGACATGTCCCGCCCATTCATCGCTTTTATAATGGTTCAATTATGATGGAAAAGTTGCTTAAACGTTTTAACCCTAAAATTATGCCATAAAATATTTAGATTTACTTTCCATTCAAGTTTTTTGTATCTTTGTGTAGTGGTGTTGGGAGTAGTGGTGCTGGGATTAGTGGTGACGGGGATAGTGCACGCAATTAAGAGAGGGCGGGAGTTGCTCTTACTACTATTCTTAGTTGTGGTGGAAATCCATTACAGGAAAACGATGACCATTTCCTGCATCACAGTGTAGATCGTTTACCTGTGAATGCTTACCGTAGGCAAACAGAAATAGCGTTATCACATAACTGTTTGATTTATTGCTCATGGAATACTAAGTCGTTAAAGCGAATATGATCATTCCATTACTACACATGTTACACCAAAGAGCTTTATCGTGATGGTTATTAATGCTTACCATCTTTACTATATCGTTAGCTATTATTTGATGGTATGATCTAAGTACTCAGGAATTATAATATTCATGATTACGTAACTAAACGTTACGTTAAACGTTTAGTACGTTTTGTTAAACAGATTTCTAATTATATAATATTTTGATAAAAGACTTTTGATAAAAGCAAAAGCCGACTTCAAAGAATTAAAAGAATAAAATATTTCACATAATAGCTTCAGAAGTAGATGCTACGTAGACCCATAAACCGTCTCAGAACAGAACAGAAGCCTGTGGAGGGCCTGAGAGTTCAAACTTTATTTCTGATTAGGCTGTTATTTTACTTTACTTTTTATTCCAAGCAACTTTGATGCGAATTTTATAATTTTCAGTAGAATTTTAGTAATGAATAATCATCATTTTTTTTTAAATCAAGTCGACTGCAGAATATAAACTCCCCCAAGAAATCTCTAAATCTAAAGAATCCCTGTATATCATTTCAAGTCGTCACTCCATCTAGTGGCAGGCTGTCCTACACTTTGCCTACCGGTATGAGACTGTCACTCAAGAATCTTTGTATAACACATAGTGGAAATGTTATAATAAAAGAATCAGGATTTAACGCTGCCAGTGCCATGGGCCAGAATACTAATTTTATTCATTGACTTGTAGCCGATATGTCTTTTACAAATGATTATATTACTTTTGTTTTATGCAATAAATCTTTTCTGACTTTTATTTGAACGAATTTGATGATGAAAATATAAAATTTAAATATGGAACGAAAATTAAGAATTTCAAAATCATGGTGTCAATATACTCGTCATAGATTACTGTATATATACTAGAATACTCGTACCGATTGTACTTTTATGAAAGTAATAATCTAAATTTCTAATTAGGTATGACTTTCCTTGTGATTAAGTGGAACCTAGTGCTGTAACTGTGGACTGTAGCGGTTTTATTACTTCATTTCTTGTAAAATATTGTAATGATTCTAATTAATTACTTTATTTCTGTAAATTCTTCTTTTAGCTTGATATTCACAATTGCTTACACTCCTGCATTAAATTTTTTAAATTGAATTTTGAGATAACATTTTATTTAAATTTTATTTTATGTTAACTGAACATCGTTGTAAATTCTAATTAGCTGTTATTCAAGGAACGGTTTCTATATGAGTTCCTTAAGGAACTAATCTATAGCATTTAAACAAAACTAGTTTTACGGATTTTATTATATTAAGATTTTATATTCCTGACGTTTCGAGTACTTTACAGCACCCATGGTCAGGGGTATTTGACTGAGGTATTTGACGTCCCAGTGTCATAGTTAACCACGGTTACTCCAGATTAAAATTATTAATTTTGTTCCGATCTACGCAGTATGAACTTACAGTATCTTGAATTCTTGCAGTTGTATCCTTGGGTTGGGATTTAATTTTATTAATTATAGGATGCCAAGCAGATGGTAGCACCCAGCCATCTTCTATTGAAATTAGGATTTTTGATTTCAATAGCCTCGCGAATCATCCTTGAAGGAATCGGTGTTCTTTAGCGAGGATTTGTGGTCTATCAAATCTAATGTAGTGACGGGGCGATCCTGTACATGTTCAGTGTAGACTTCCCGGAGTGTCTATTCTTCACATCAGCTATGTTCTTTAACGCGTTTTTATTGATCTTTTAGTTTGTCCTATAAGAGAGACCACATTCACAATCAAGCTTGTACACTCCTGCATCTTGCAGAGGACATTACACTTGACTGATGGTAAAACCGACTAATCTTCTTCGGCAGCTTGAAGTATGTTTTAGAAGCACGCTTCAGGATGTAGCCAATCTTGTCAGTGACACCTCTGACATATGGCAGTACAGCAGGCACTTGCTCGACTGTGGCCGGCTTCACCTGTACACTGTGACGTAGGCGCGGACCCGAAGCTTATTGTCGTGCAAAACTTGCTTGACGTTGGAGCTCGGCGGCCAGTGTTTACTGTCACAGATCCTCGTGCTCTCTGAAACAAAGATTTACCCACGTTAGCTAACTGTGAAGGATGGTGATGAGAGTCACCGTTTAAATATCTATCTGTATGGGTCTTTTTCTATACACAGTGTGGCTCAAGGTATTATCAGTATTCTGAATTACTAACACATCTAGAAAAGCTAAAGAGTTGTTTGCCTCTAACTCCATTGTGAACTGAATTTTAGAATTTATGGAGTTAATATGGTCTAAAAATGCAGTTACTTTATCTAAAGGTAGAATTGTGAAAGTGTCGTCTACGTACCGCTTGTAGAATCTTGAATTTACGGGAGAAGTAAAAACATCCTAATTTCAATAGAGAAGATGGCTGGGTGCTACCATCTGCTTGGGATCCTATAATTAATAAAATTAAATCCCAACCCAAGGATACAACTGCAAGACTTCAAGATACTGTAAGTTCATACTGCGTAGATTGGAACAAAAATTAATAATTTTTAATCTGGAGGTAACCGTGGTTAACTATGACATTGGGACGTCAAATACCTCAGTCACCCCGTGACCATGGCTGATGTAAAGTACTCGAAACGTCGAGAATATAAAACAACTTAATATACGCGATAAAATCCGTAAAACTAGTTTTATTTAAATGTGTAGTGTTCGCGTAAATATAAGAAATCATTATACTCTATAGCAGTTAAATAATAGCTCATTAGAATAACAGATAAAAAAGTTGAGATCTAAAAAGTTATATAGTTCATATCTCAACTATTTTATCGACGAAGCCAACAACCTCGGTCATTTGTATCGGATTTGGCCCATTCTTCACTTTTATGTATTTGGTGGATAACGATTGATTTTAGAAATTGTTATCCTTTTGTTAATCTTAAATAAATGCATGATTTTCAATATGTTATGATACGTTTACGCTTCACTGTTTTATTTTCTTAATTTAAAATATTTCCCAAGTCGTCAGATTTTTGATGAGTGAATCATTTAATTAAAACCATTACAAAATGGCACTTTTCAGACCAAGATTCTTATGTTTATTTATAAAATTTTGGATTCTAGGTTAGATTTGATGATATTCAAAATAAAAAGCATGAACATTTAATAGTTTTGAGTTATAGAGGGGATTGATTGATATGCTCGAATTGGATCGAGCAAATATACCACACAATGCCAATTTGTATTAATTTTTTGACTTTGCCGACCCCTGCCGTTTGTCTACGAATATAGTAATGTATTTCGTCAAACTCCTTTGCAAGTAAATTTAAAAAGTCTTAATCCTTCAGAATAATATACACAATTTATATTATTCTGGTCCGTAACATAATGGAATTTACTCGAGCCATGATATTAATAGTCCATTGGAAGCAATATTCTTTAATGTAGTTATAAATCTCCTTATTTAATGGCCCCTTTTTTGCGTAATGGAGCCACGCTGCAACTGAATTATGACTGCAGAAAGAATAGGTCGTTTCTAACGGGAAGAACCACACTATCACAGAATACCAATGTAAATTAGCAGCATTATGCTACTTTATTTTTTATGGTGAGTGACTTAAACTAGGGACCCCTTTCACTAGCAACGTAGAATGCCATCTCATTCCTCAGAGGTGACAAAGCTACAAATTTTGATTTTCGAGAACAGATATTTAAAAAAAACTAATAGCTTCCGATAGGTGGCGACACAATATTTCGATTATGCCAGGGGTAAAATACTTATACTTGCGACAGGAGCAAGAGGATTCAAGACATCTGGTGCTGCAATGGTCAATCTACTCGACAAGAATGATGATTAAGGCAATTTCTCCTCACGACGAAAGAGAGTAATGTTCAGCGGTGGACTTGTACTAACTGATAAAGAAGATAAATAATTTTTCACCCACACGCCATAAAAACTCAAATAACCGCGAATGGAGAATCACTTAATTATTTCTGTTCCTGTATTTTATGTACGATGCGATGAAAAGAAAGCTGTAATATATTCACATTTGAAAACCAGTTACTTTGACAGAAGGATTTGAAGCACGGAGCTATTGCTGCCCCTACTAGCGTTGAAGTACTATTCTTTGTAAGTCCCATTGTTTTCTTTTTTCTTTTCAAAAGCTTATAAGAAATATTCGTCCATATGTTACCGAGCCTGTATTAAGATAATTACTTCCATCAACAGGGATATTAACTCAAGCCCGGCATATTTATACAATGAGAGCAACTGATGATAATGGATACTTTTAATTTTTTACATCAGGAAAACATATTTACTGGCTCAATTTGTTAATATTTAATAGTTCATACAATAGGAGAATACGTTTAATCATCATTCATCATCATTACAGCTCTTCACAAGTCCACTGCTGAACATAGGCCTCCCCCAAGGAATGCCACAAAGCACGGTCCTGAGCCAACTGCATCCATCGACTTCCTCCATGTCTTACCAGGTCGTCATTCCATCTAGTGGAGGGACGCCCTACACTTCGTCCGCCAGTACGAAACCAGCAGTCGAGAACCATTTTTGCCCATCGGTTGCCGGTTCTTCGATCTATATGGCCGGCCCATTGCCACTTCAGCTTACTAATCCGTTGGGCTATGTCGGTCACTCTGGTTCTACTGCGGATATCCTCATTTCTAAGTTTATCACGCAGAGAAACTCTGAGCATAGCCCTCTCTATAGCTCGCTGAGCGACCTTCAATACGTTTAATGTAAGAAAAAAATTAAATAAATTTAACTATTTCTACCCCATTTAATAAAACACATATAAAGCAATGAAATAAAATGTCTCTTAAAAGCAATCAACGCCTTCGGTCCTGCGCCTGACCTCTTTTCGGTCGTGACGGGTTTTCCATCCCTTCAGTTTTTCTTTTATAGGATAGGGTGACAAACGAGCACACAATCCACCTAATGGTAAGTGGTTGCTGGACCCATAGACATCTACATCTATCCTCAATAAAGAATCAAAATGCAGATGCGTTGTCACCAGTGAGGACTAAGTCAGAATGCCTCTTTTCCAGTAAAAGGGTCTCCGGTTCTCTACACTCACCATACGGAACACAGTGTTGTTGCTATTTTACGCTGGTATTCTGTGAGAGTGTGGTCCTCGTCGAGCCGACCATTCGTGCTACAACTATATATTACTAATATAGATGCAGTATGGCTCCACCACGTGAGATTGAGGAACAGAGCGTGTATCTGTGCTTGCGCAACACTCATAAACTATAATCCTGTTCAGCTGATGGTTAGACTCTGTGGAGACTGCACACTGTTATTTATTATTGTTGTTTACAACATGAAAGGTGCCCTTTGAGCCACTACAGCTCTACAACTTATTTTTTATAATATAATCGGTGGTCCGTTTGTTAGTGATCGTGTACATAACTTCTGAATGACTTGACTGATTAAGGTTGTTGTTTTTATTATTCGCTCGAGAGAGCAGGCAAAGGAACTAAGCCATACAGCCTTGTCTTTTTTGACTGATTAAGGTAATTTGACACATTACATGTTTTTTTTGTCCAGAAGATGGATGAGGACCATCCTATGTAATGATGTATAAATGTATGAACTCCTATGCTAGGATCAAATAGGTGGTGCTGTAGTCTAGTTATTAAAAACTCCATATTTATTGACTAAAATGACTCATCATAATGTTGGTGTAGTGCCAAGTAAGAGTATTAGAAAATCTGGACCTCATAGGTGGCAAAGTTCTGAGTGAATTCAGATTTAAGCTCATCGCGCCACCAACCAGAAAGACAGCACAACGTCTGACGGGCCAGCTATTTATATATAATAAGAAGATCCATAGTATAAAAATTATCGGTGTAGTGGCGGTGTAAGAATATCCACTACCCCATATCGTCCCGTGGGTATCGCAAAAGGCAAAAACAATCCAGAAGATGGGCCAGCGTCTTCCTAATTAGAACTAGAAAATAAGAAACTGCGGTTGCCAACCCGTCTACCAAGCGAGGCAAACATGGCAATTATCCCTCTTAAGTGGATATCTAAGGAGACACCTATGTTATGACTTTGATAGGCTGTAATTAATGAATGAATTAATGAATAGTATGTAAATAAATGAACATGTTTGAAAAGTTAGGTATTTGAATATCCTACTGAATTTACAAAACAACGATGAAATCTTTACAGTAGTTTGACCGTTCGCTAGATTAGTTGGACAGTTTGTTGCATCATTTTAATAAGTAAACCCTTGTTGATATTCTAGAAGAAAATGTTTCGCAAAATATTTACAAGCAAAAATCAAATATATTTCACAAAAAAAGAATATCTAAAAATTTTCCTTTTTTGATATTTTCTCCCCGTTTTGTTCATATCGAAATGAAGACAGGCGCGGAAAGGACGGAGTGACAGATTCTCTTACACTGTCACTACCGACCATTAAGAACAACATACCAGTAAATTAATTTATGGACTATATTGAAACATTTTGAATCTTTTTGTGTTATATTTAGTACAGCCATGCTGCAGCTATATTATGGTTAAAGCACGAATGGATCGGCTCCAACGGGGAACGACCCCACTCTTATAGGACATCAGCGGTAAATAGCAGTTTAATGCTACTACAAATCGAGCAAATTGGCAATATATTAAACATGAGCCAAATTAAGAGTACCCTTAATCGCATGTATACTAACAATATAATAACTCGTATATGGATGTAAAGGAGGCGAGAGAGTTGTGTCAGGATTGTGCCAAATGGAAGTCCGTCGTCTCTGCCTACCCTTTTGGGTGACGGGCGTGAACGTTTATGTATGTTTGTGTATGCTACAAAAAAAAATGTTCTCAGGAAGCCGTACAAAATTCCTTCATAGACTTTTAAAAGTCCATATAGCCAGAGATCTATCGCGAAGGCATAAAAATGATCATCCCTCGAGTTGGCAGAAATGTAAAGATAATGAGGGTAAATTAAAATTATTAAGGGTTAAGATTAAATAAATATACTTTTTCTTAGAAAAAAGGGTGTTTGAATTTTTAAATATGACCGTTACATATTTATATTAAATACTTTCATATAACTTTTTATATTAAAAAATGCTTAGGAGTGTTGTCTTACACGCCAATTGAACAATTTATTTTAGTTTATCTAAGATTATATGTTAATCCAATAACCATACGGTTTCAGATAGAGCGGATATAAAAGTAAACTATAGCTACAAATTTGTTTTTCTCTATAAACGTATAAGTCTTATCTGTTTGTGTACCGTAGTAGTATGATATTCAAGACGAGCATTATATTTGTAGTGTTTATTGCTGATTTACCATGTGGTCAATGGTGGAAAATACATCGTGAGCCTGATTATTTAAAAAAAAGGTTTCAAAAACATGATGTCAAATCTGCCAACAAGCATTGGAGCAGCGTGTTAGACACTTCTTTATGCTAAAACCCTATCAGAAGTTAAAGAAGGCCTGTGCCCCGTAGTGGGACGCTGTAACTTCACTTACTTTACTGTAATTTTATACGGGACCTTGGCAACAAGGATATGGTTTATATTTTGTTGTGCAGTCTCGGGTGGCGCCAAGAAAATTCCTCAAAATATTTCTTTTCGTGGGTATTGTAAGAGGTGACTATGGGAAATTCCAGAAAAATCTTATGACTTGCTATGATGGCGGAATAACTATTTCGCTAATACCAGATGTAAAATATGCAGACCGGCGACCGGCAGCATCAAAGGTCCAAGGCTTCTGGTACTGCGATCGCAATTTTGCATAGTAGAAGATATAATTTAAAAGAGCTTTTTATCCGTAATAGAAGGTGGTAAAGGATGTTATGGCTCTAGCATGAATGACACGAAGGGCTTTAATGTTGAAAAACCAGAATACCAGAATACTAGCGTGAAACAGCCAAGAATTGAATTCATTTATTCATTCCATATTAATACAATAGGCTGCAGACAACTTCACACAAGGAAGGGTACAGTTGCGTTGTCACCTCTGTTCTCAGTAAGATGGAATGCCCACAGCCTGTACTTATACCGGTTCTCTATAAAACTGAAGTGTCAAAAGAACTTACGGTTCACCTGATGGTAAGTGACTACTCTATTCTATGAACACAGCACAACTCATGGGCACCTGTAACAAACTGCCAACAAATAAGGCTACAGTTGTGTTGTCACCTCTGAGGACTAATATGAAATACCTCACAGCCTGTATTCTGGCTCTATATATCCTTCAAACTGATACACAGCAGTGCAAGCACTGCTATATAGCACTGCAGAAATACTGCCGCTATATAGCAGTGCTAAGAGGATGGTGCGTACCCAGACGGTCCCCTAGACAGAAAAGGAGTTCTAACACCAGTAAAATAATGTATTTTTTGGTTGAGATATTAACAAGTTGCTACAATTAAAGTTGGAAAAATTCACTTTGCCAATATCCGCTCAATGAAATGAAATGATGTGTCTTACCTAGTTTGAAGAGCACCTCCCGCCATCCCTCAATTGCGTGCACTATCCCCGTCACCACTAATCCCAGTAAGACACACCACCGACGACAATACGAGACGTGTTTCGCCTCTACACGAGCATCTTCAGGTGTAGTAGACTACGGTGGCTGACCGCTAAGTAACTTGGTAAATTTTTCCAACTTTAATATAATGGATTTCCGCAAAGTATCGCCTGATTCTATTAAGTTGCTACAAGCTGATAAGTCGGTTTTTGGATCTGAGAAGAGCCCACCCCCTATCCTGCCCTAATGCAGATTGGTTTCTTTTAACTTCAGAGAAAGTATTCTTCTTTTAAAATGTTCAGACATGCAGGTTTCCTCATGATGTTCTACTTCAAGCGCGTATTAATTTAGCACGTAAATTTTCCGGTAATAATTTCGGTGGTAACCGCGAAAATCAAACTCGAATGTAAGTGCTTATACTACCACGGTTTCAAAACCTTAGCAGGAATAAGAGGGGCTAAAGTTGAGGGCATAAGTCAGCTAAAGACGTCATGCATTTCAGGAAAATACTCATGCCATCAAATGAGTATCATATACAATTACAAAAGTTTAAGTATTACACAATTTATAAAATAAAATATATACTAGAACAATGAACCTAAAACTAAAAACCTTAAAAAATATATTATAATAACTAAAATATATTATTAAAAAGGAGGCCTTATAGGCAAGGTTCCGAAGATACTGGCAGCGTTCCCCCTTTGAATAGCTAGACTAATTCTTTGTCCGAGGTAGCTGCCAGCTCTTCAGTCTCCTGTGACGTCGACTAACCTTTTGCTATTTCCCAAAAGCTTTTTATAGCGCTAGGACCCCACGGTCCAAGGGTCTTGACACCGAATGGGACAAAACATATTTGGAGCCTAGACTCCTGTATTTTGCATGTTTAGCTTTTCCAGCCGTTTACGCAGCATTAGCTAATATATTTTTAATATATCATATTATATATTAAAAATCTTATGTCTGATTCATAAAAAAAATCTAAATATTTTATATTCAATTAATAATACATGCTTCTATTGAAAAGGTGATTTGGATTAAATTCATCATCATTACCTGCATTATTTATACATTATTTTAATTTAGGAAACTGTAGTACGATTTCGATGAGGTTAAAAAACTTGGATTGATGACCTAAATACGAAAAAATTACTTATAAAAAACTAATTTTAGTCATAATTATAATTTATTTTAACTCGAAATAATTTTAATAAAAGTTTCCTACGCTTTTCTTAAACAAGGGGCGATGAAAAACAGACGTTTAAATTAATATAAAATTGTAGCAACAGAGAGGACAGGATAGCTCTTTCAATTTGATTTATTACTTCCAGAAGGCATAACGTTTTATTTATAAAGTACTGCGTTCGAACATTTAGGAACTAAATTCTTAAAATTTTTAATACTCGATAGCAATAGCTAATCAAAAATAAAAATAAATATCTAGAGAAGTATTTGCATGGCCTACAACTAAATAGATCCGGTTCAGAATGTTTGTCTGTGTGCAATTAGTGTATATAAATGGCCTTTAATTAAGAAAAATATACATTCTGTATATATTCTACACTTATAATTATATCCTCCTGACTTAATTTCTGCCACAATAGCCAGTTTCAATGGCGAGAAGCTATCTCAGCGCAGAGCTATCTCATATTCCGTTGGGACAGCAACTGACACAACCGACCAACGACAGTACGTGTTTGTGCGTGTACACCAATAAAGATATAAGCAATAAAAATTATAACTAAGTGAAAGGACTCCTTGAAAGAGTCCATCTTCCAAGTCCATCTCTTGAAAGAGTTTTAATAGTGGTAGAGCCACGCGGCAGCTTTTGCTGTCGCATGGATGGGCCGGCTCAAACCGGGTGGCAAACGATCGATCTCAGAATACCAGCGTGAAGTAGAGGTTTACTTCTGCATTTCGCCTGGTGAGTGCAGGTGGCCGGAGGCCCAATCCCCAATCAACATGGTAGTGGAATTAAACAGAAGACTACCCCAGGAGGGTACCAGCATCCCTGGAGAATCCTCGCTGAGCATCCACGCCCATACTACCCTACTTTTTTGAGCGTGGGTGCTCAGGCTGTCCGCGTATTCTAGGGGGCGAAATTCGCTCAAGACGAAACCTGCTCAGCAAGCGGAGCAAAAAAGACAAAGGCAACACCTGCTACGCTTTCCGTGATTTCTGCAATATCAGGAGACTTCATTCAAACCTTAACGCCGTCCACTACCATCTGGAGACGGCAAAGCCGGCTTGCTCTTCTAATAACCGAGACAGGTGTCCTCTCCGGCTGATACTTGTATCTCCCTGCCCGTACAACACCCTTTGTGCCCCGGGCTGGAGTTGCGTGCGTACGTCAGAGAGGACATCTGTTATCGACGCCTCGGCAGTCTTGAAGGTACGGACCTGTCCATCCTATGGCTGCGCGTAGACAGCGACGACCATCCTCGCGTCTACGGGCCTCTATAGGTCCCATAGCGGTAATGCCGACACAGACCGACCCATCGACCACGTCCATGGCTGCAGACTGCAGTGCTACAACAGGTCCCTTCCGCAGAGATCGTGATGCTCGGTGATTTTAACGCCCACCACGCTGAATGGCTTGATTCCTCGCTGAACCGATCATGCGGAATCTGTTTATGATTTTGTTGGCATATGGTCTGACACAACTGGTTACTTCGCCTACGCGGATCCCAGATGTGGAAGACCATGTACCTTCCCTGTTGGACCTTCTGCTGACCTCTCATCCGGACGGATATCAGGTCTCCGTCGATGCCCCTCTTGGCTCTTCGGACCATTGTCTGATCCGGAGCACGGTGCCACTCACGCTCCCATCGCAGTTGCGATCTGCAGCTCGCCGCCGTGTTTGGCACTATAGGTCAGCCGATTGGGATGGGATGCGGTCTTTTTTTGCATCCTATCCTGGGCGGGTTTGCTACTCGCCGGATGATCCCAACGTTGTTGCTGATTCTGTCACTGATGGTACTTCAGGAATGGAATTATTTATTCCATCATCTGTGGTGCTATCGGAGGCAGAACTCAGCCATGGTTTGGTCGCTCCTGTAAAGTTGCATCACGCTATAAGCAGGAGTGTTACCGGGCCTGGGCTGACATCAACGTCCCGGAATGTAAACACTAGAGCTCTTAAAAGAAGTATAATTCCGCCTCCAGGTCCTTCAAAGTGTCATTGCCAAGGCAAAGTCAGAGCACATCGGCAGAATTGGCGAGAAACTAGTTCGCCTCCCTACGGGAACACGTGCATTCTGGTCTCTCGCCAAGGCTGTCCAAGGGAACTTCTCAGCACCCTCTGCCATCTCTGCACAGGGTGGACGACTCACTGGCCCATGACGCAAAGGAGAAAGCCGATCTGCTAGGCTCTTTTGCTTCCAACTCAACTCTTGATGACGGGGAACATACGCCTACCATCCCGCGGTGTGAGTGCTCCATGCGGGAAGTGCTGTTTACAGCGTCAATCAAGTCGAGGGCCTGATGGAGTCCACATATTGTGCTGAAGACGTGCTCCGGAGTTGGCACCGGTTTTAACGCGTCTTTCGGTACCCTACTCCCTAGGCGTAGTCCCGAACTCATGGAAGCAGCTTTGGTGCACCTGATCCCTAAAAGGCGACCGCTCAGATCCATCCAACTACAGGCCTATCGCTATCACCTCCTTGTTCTCCAAAGTAATGGAAACTGTTATCAACTGCCAGCTCATGCGCAGGCCTTGAGGATCACCAGCTGATTAGTGACCGCCAGTACGGTTTCCGTCGGGTCGCTCAGCTGGTGATCTTCTAGGTTACCTAACTCATAGATGGGCGGAGGCAGTGGAGTCCGGGAGAGGCGTTGGCCGTTAGTTTGGACGTAGCGGCCTTGATCGGGTTTGGCAAAGCGCTTTTCGAAGCCCTTCCTATGGGCTCTGGAGAATGTGCAATTGGATCACTAGTTTTCTTGCAGATCGAGCATCAAGGTCGTAGTAGACGGTGCATGCCCGATTACAAGCCCATTAACGCTGGTGTTCCACAGGCTGCGTGCAATCACTAACGCTGTTTCTTCTGCATATCAATGATATGTTGCAAACTGGTAACATTCATTGCTATGCAGACGACAGCACTGGTGATGCTTTATACACCGGCCGTGCCAATATTTCTCGGAAAACGTCACTGAGTACCGGAACAAACTTGTGTCGAAGTCGAGACTTTGTTGAACAAAGTCTCAGACTGGGGCGACTAAATCTAGTCCAGTTTAATCCCCAGAAAACACAAGTTTGCGCGTTTACCGCCAAAAGAACCCTTTGTCGTATCTCCTCAGTTTCAAGGCACCCTTGTTGCCTCAGCCAGTATCGGAATCCTCGGTGTCGACATATCGAGTGATGTGCAGTTTCGTGGTCACGGAAGAGAGGCCAAATTGGCCTCTAAAAGCTGGCGTGCTCAGCAGAGCGGGACGATGTTCATGCCGGCACACCGCTGGCAACTTTACAAGGCGCAAGTTCGGCCCCATGGAATACTGTTCCATCTCTGGGCAGGGCTCCCCAGTGCCAGCTCCTTCCTTGACCGCATCCAGCGCAGAGCAGCTCGAATCGTCGACGACCGAGTTCTGTCGATCGGCTTGACTCACTGGCACCGTGAGATGTTGCATCTCTTTGCGTATTTTATCGCATGTACCACGAGTGCTCTGAGGGTGTTCGGACTAATTCCAGCCGCTCAATTTCACATCGCACATCGCGACAGAACTCGAGATACCATCCACCTGCATTTGGATGATTGGCGGTCCACCACTGTGCGATTTAGAAGAAGTTCTTCCTCCTTTTGCTTCTTGTGGAATCGATTACCACCAGCGATTTTCCGGACCGATACGACTTAGGGACCTTCAAGAAAAGAGCCTACTCCTTCTTAAAAGGCCGGCAACGCATCTGCAATTCCTGGTGTTGCAGTTGTTCATGGGCGGCGGTAATCACTTACCATCAGGTGAGCCGCATGCTCGTTTGCCCCTCTCCTATAAAAAAAATCTAGTAGGTACCACTCTCTTGCCTATTTTGCCGCTTAACACAGTGCTTGCCTAGAAGCACTTGCTTTAGAGTATTTTAACGTAGTATAGCCACATTGCTATTTTTATGTTAACTAGCGTAGAATAGCAGTCTAATGGCGCTGTGTTTCTTATGGTGGGTGAGGTCAACCGGAGACTTTATCCTGGTAACGAGACATTCTATCTCAGTCCTCAGGGTTGACAACACATCTACATTTTGATTCATTATCGAGGATAGATATAGGTGTTTATGGGCCACTTCATTTACTTCAGGTGGATCGTGTGCTCAGGATTCACCCTTATTCTATAAAAGAACTTACCCTAAGTTGAAAATGCGAATTTGTGGAAACGGAAAAATGGATCCCATCATGCCAATTATTTCTTCTTCGGTCTCCCATTTTAAGCTTTGAACGCTTCACTCTGTCGCCAGTTTGGGTATTCCATTTTCTGACATTTCCCATCGTCTCTTCTTAACACCTATGGGAAAATATTTTTTACCACTAGATTTTATCACTAAAATTTTAAAAATTAAATAAAATTGTGTTTATCTACATTAAGAGGATATGCTACTATAAATTTGAAGAGTAGGTTTTTATCGATCTATTGCTGTCACGATGTGCTCAAACGACCGATCCAGACAACCGAGAGAGACAACTGTAGCTTAGACTAATAATACTTATGAAAAATTTATGAAATATTCATCTCGTATTCCTCCTACTTCCTCCTTCAGAACTGGTACAATTAGATCTTTTTCAAGAACAATATAAGAGGGTTTATGAATGTGTCTGTATATAAAACAAGTCAAATAAAGGCTCTTAGTTTTTAAAATAATTAATTTATATAAATTAAACCAAAACATACGACATGGCAGTATCGGTACGCCCGGAGGCGCACTTATTATTTTGCTTTTGTTTTATAATTTTTACTGTATTTGTTAAATAAACGTTTTTTTGTTCTAAGAACAATATAGAATACTATTTTATTCTTAGGTTTATATTAAAAAAATACGAATATAAATAGTAAAAACAAGTTCGGTGGCAAATAACCTTTCACCTTTCACAACGGCGCTTTTACAATGCCGAATTTTCCTTCGGGTGTAAACAAAGGCTGTGCGACACAAAGGCGACCTTATATAAGCGATCAGACTATCCAGGAAAAACCAGAGGAATACGTTTGTTGTTTGTTTTATGCGGTTGTCAACCCGCCTGCCTAGCTTGGCAACTATGGAAAAATATTCCTCCTATGAGATGATCTATGGCAGATACCTATGTTAGCAGTGGACTTTTAATAGGCTGTAATAATGAACATCTGTATGTAATAAATGCCGTCCGGATATCCACTTGACAACAAAGGATAAAACGTTTGTATTTAGTTTTACAAAATTAAGACTACCTAATTAAAGTTGGAAATTTCTGACGTCTAATCCGGAGGCTTTAGACATTTAACATAATGATGTTGTTAAGCTTTGAAATCTCTTTGTCAGTTTCGAGCGATTTAACTCTGGAATGGTTTTAATCTGGGATAATTACATTTTTAGGATAATATTTTTTAGGGGTTGGAAACGCGCCCCTAAATTTCATGTTGTGCGTGCAATTTGCGTGTTGCCAGTGATGACTTATGGATCTGAGAAGTGGTCCTTCACTGCTGTTCGTATGAGGAAGCCCAAGCTCGCTCAGCGAGCTATAGGGAGGGCTATGCTCGGGGTTTCTCTACGTGATAAACTTAGAAATGAGGATATCCGCAGTAGAACCAGAGTGACCGAAATAGCACAACGGATTAGTAAGCTGAAGTGGAAATGGGCCGGTCATATAGTTCGAAGAACCGCCCAAGCAGTATGCAAGCTGTATCCGAGCTGTATTGAAGTTCGTTTTATACTAGAGCTGTATTTTCTGGCTGTATAAAGCTGTATAAGCGCTTATACAGTTCTTATAAATAAAAATTGGCACAAATTATGCAGCTTTATGCGTTAGTTTAGGTAGTGCTGTACAGTAATTGTACAAGCATAATAGAGGCTGTATAACTGCTGTGTACAGCTGTTATTTGGTGTGCAAGGAAATTATTACACTTCAAGTATTGTCTTATAAGTAACTTATAAAGACAAACGTTCTAAATGGTTTTTGAATGGGATTACTAATGAATATAAAACAAAAGAAATTGAATGATGGCGACATTTAATGTACATATATTTAACATATTAATATTATATTCGGATTCGAGTTGAGTTGTGACGATGATAATTGGTGAATTGGACGTGCAAAATTAGATTTACGATAAACTTGTATATGTTTTCTAACGAAAAATTGCCGCGCCAATAAAATAACAAAATAATAGAAGGACAATATACTAAATACGGTAACTTAATATCGGTTGTATAGTTAGAATAAAAAATGGATAAGATGGCACATTGGGGCACAGTGGTCATTAGTCAAACTGAAATAATGGTATATGCTAAGACTAATGTCTAATATTCCCAAATTTATATTTTAATTTTGTTTTATGGGTCTTAAAATGGCAACAATTTGCTAAATAGCCTAAACGCTATTCCGGTCTTATAGTCTTAGTAGCTGTACTATGTATGTTATGGATTATATAATGCAGTCATTGGTTTTAATCAGTTCTATAATAGGATATTTTTATTATTTACGCTGATTAGCAGTTTTTCAGCATAACATATAACTCTCTTTAGATATACGTATAAAAGATGAAAAATCTTGTCTTAGGAACAGTGTTGGATAAATTTAATTTAGATTTAACGTGGTCTTTTTCTGCACCAAATCTTTTCTTTCTCCACATATTGATAACAAATTAAGTTTGTTCACTAACACAATATAAACACGTAGCGCATGCAAAATGGCGATATTCTGTCACTTATACAGATTTAAGTTGTACTATGGCTGTTATTTATTTTTTAGTTTTATATCACTCTCATAGACAGAAGTCATAAACTACTGCATTACTGTATTAACTGGTTAACGATGTTATTCAAGGAGATGAATTTGAGTTATTGGAGTCTGACCCAACCAAAAAGTTTACTTCGGATATTAAAGTATGTATACAACAGTCATCATTTGTTTTTCCCAATCACAATTTGTCTCGGAGCAATATCGTTCCAATGAATCCTCAAGCACCCATTTTATATGGGTTACCTAAAATACATAAAGAACATGTTCCTATTCGTCCACTTGTCTCATACATAGGTGCACCAGCTTATTTCCTTGCTAAAAAATTAAACTTCCTCCTTCGGGAGAAATCTGGTTTTAACCCAACTTACAGCCTTAAAAATAGTTTAGATCTCGTATCCAAAATTAAAGATATTCGTATTCCTCCTAAATCCATATTGTTATCTTTAGACGTTGATAGTCTTTTCACAAATGTCCCATCCCCTGACTGTTTGCGTATACTCGCAGATCTCTTTAATAAACGTCGTCTACATCCCGGGGAAACAAATGATCTTCTTAACTTGACCTCTCTCTGTATGAAACAAAACTATTTCCGGTTTAATAACCGTTTCTATCTACAAAAAGAGGGGTTAGCTATGGGGTCCCCTCTAAGTCCTCTTATGGCGGACATTTTCATGGATAATTTCGAAAACAACATATAGTTGTCAATCAAAATATCTTGTACTATTATAGATATGTAGACGACATATAGTTTGACCTACTTAGGCTCTATATCTGAAAAATAGCTAATACTCTTCGATAGAGCGGCATTTACGTTGCTGTCAAATCAAACAATTCTCTTAGGAATATTTGTAATAAAAAGATAAGTTAGATATTCGTCAAAAGTCGGGTGTTTAAAAACTTGTTTGTGACGAATGCCACGCCGCTTACGTGGGTCAAACTGGTCGCAACTTCGAAACACGTTATAACGAGCATTTAGCCGCGTAAAGGAATTGCAATCCTGATAAATCCCATTTCGCTAAACATCTCTTGAACACTGGACACAACTTAACCAACGACCACTCCTTTAAAGTCTTACATACTTGTAATAAAGGGCTGCGACTGTGTGCTGGAGCAGATATTCAAAAATAAAAATAGTAATGTTTCACTGCTGAATGAACAAACAAATGTTTCTAACTCACCTCTCTTAAACATCTTTAAACCTGCTCTCTAATAACGGACAGCCTCGCAATATGGTCGTTCGTCAATTCACGGTGATCAGCGATTGGTTGCGTGGTTGAGCGTAGGGGCGTTTCGCAGCGGTTTGTTATTAATTTAATAGCAGGCGGCTGCGTACGTCGGTGTTGATTGGTCGCATGTTTTATCGCATAACGCGGTCGCTCGCTACTTAAGTGGGAGCGGTTGCGTCGGCGAGTCTTATAAAATAGCAGCTGTTTTGGCTCGCCACTCACTTAGCGGTCAGCCACCGTAGTCTACTACACCTGAAGATGCCTCGTGTAGAGGCGAAACACGTGTCGTATTATCGTCGGTGGTGTGTCTTTCTAGTGTAGTGGTGATGGGAGTAGTGGTTCCGGGATTATTGGTGACAGGGATAGTGCACGCAATCGAGGGAGGGCGGAGGTGCTCTTCAAACTAGGTAAGACACATAATTTTATTTTATTGAGCGGATATTGGCAAAGTAAATTTTTCCAACCTTAACTACTGTATTTACAAAAGTGTACAACTACACCATAAGAATATCTTTTAGAAGAGAGTTTGCATACACCATTGTCCAGAAATAAGATTTTAGTGATACTATAATAACACTTAGAGTTGTATAAGCAAGGGACAGAATGCAAAAACAGCTTCTATACAACTTTAATGAAAAATCAGATTGAAGTGTTACAAAATACTTAAAGTCGTATACTAGAGATTTCATATTCTGATTAAGAACCCAAGCTTAGATCCCATAATACAGGCTTTATACAGCTTGAGCTGTATAATAACTCATAAACCACTCTTATAAGGATATAACTCCTTTTCAACACTCTTATACGCTTTTAAAAGAACTCTAAGTTCTATGTGGGCAGTGTATTGATGTTCAAAACGCTTGTGTGCTGCTTAAGGACAACCAATGGTGAAAAAGGTTCTCGTGTGGCAGTCTGTACCGTTAGGTGAAGTGTAGGTAGACCCCTACTAGATGGAAAGTCGATCTGGTAATACATGCAGGAAGTCGATGGATGCAAGTGGTTCAGGACCGTGCTTTTAGGAATTACTTGGGGAGGCCTATGTTCAGCAGTGATTTATGAAGGGCTGTAATGATGATCGGTATTGTTAATATCAGTACACTTTATAAAGTTTTACTTAGTGTAGTTTAATGTTTAAACTTTGGCTGTGGGGTAATAGGGCAGATCTCCAACCGGTCAAGGTTAAACCATCGAACGTTCAACGCTCGGTGTGGCAATATCGACCTGCGTTCATTGACAGTATACTATGCCAGTCCCGTGGCGGTGTAAGAAAAATACTCCAAATATATTTTATATTTATACGTGGTAGAGCCATGCTGCAGCTATATTAGTAGTATAGTTGTAGCACGAATGGGTCGGCTCGACCGGGGAAGAACCACGCTCTCACAGAATACCAGCGTAAAATAGCAGTTTAAGACTGCTGTGTTTCGTAGGGTGAGTGTAGAGAACCGGAGACCCTTTTTACTGGAAAAGAGGCATTCCATCTTAATCCTCACGGGTGACAACGCATCTGCATTTTGATTCTTTATTGATGATAGATGTAGATGTCTAACAACAAACACTTAATGTGTGCTCGTTTGTCACCCTATCCTATAAAATAAAAAATCGGCCCGTGGGTGCCGTAAGAGGCGACAGACGGAAACTGAAACAAGAAATGAACAGAAGTGTTTTCCTGGTAACAACTCGCGTCTTCCTAATAAAAAATCAAAATAATAAAAAACTGCTAATGCCAACCCGCCTGTAAAAGTAGCCTATGTTCAGCGGTGGACTTTTATATATTGTAATGGATGGATGGATAATATGCTAGTACACAGAGCTTAAGAACTTGTGATAGGCCGTGATGATAGTGACAGGTTAACTTTAAAATCAGGATTTTAACACCTATGTCCTTACATGACCACGAGTATAGCAAACGTCGGAAATAAAAAACTAACGCTATAAAATCGATAAAATAAATGTTTTAATCTCTTCTAGATAAATCGTTTAAGGATAAACCCATTCTACTAAACTCTCTGCTAAGTTGTATTAAGACGGTAAAACTATCTTACTGAGCAAAAGCTGGTCTATTACACAAGAAAATTACTGCTCGCATAGTTTATCTCCCCTCCGGGTAGTCATAAAATGCGGAAAATATTGCGATAACATCGTAAGAAAATTTGGCCCTTTTCAGCATTTCTATAGAAATCTAAAATCTTTTGTTCTATTCGTGTATATTCAGAGCTTTGGTTATCTGTTATAATTACAACCTATCAAAAGTCCACTGTTGGCTCATAGGGTGGAAATTTGCCACAGTTGCCACGCTTGCCGGGCGGGTGTGCAATCGCAATTTTTTATTTTTTTATTTGTTATTAGAAAGATAATGCTGCACTTCTCCTGGTTTATTTGCCTTGTTTGCCGTAAATATACTTGGCCATATTATTTTATGTATTTATCGCTCCGTCAAATTCAAATGCAACTAATTTTATAAATTCCCTAAATATTTATTTAGAAACCATCAAGACATATCGTAACATAATAATTACAGAAGATATTAACATAAATTCCAAAACCTAATGAAGGATGCAATGAAAATAATAAGAGAGCTTCCTATTTAAATATGTTATCAACACACGGAATACTTTCTGGTCATTCTATACCAACTAGAAGCGAGAGCTATCTCGATCATTTCATGTTAAAAATAGACCAAAATAAATTATCTCCGTATATAGCAATCTTAAATACCACAACTACTGATCACTACAGCATATTTATGAAAATTAGTAAAGTAAAACAAAAAATATATTGTTCTAAAAATGTAGAATTTATTGATTATAACGAGGCTCTCACCACACTTATACAGAAAAATATAACTAAATTATTATTTTGTGAAGATCCTAATACATTAGTGGAAATATTAATAAAATAACTGTCTCTAGAAAAACATAAAACTTTAAAAACTCTTCCCAAATCCCAACGCACTATTAAGCCCTGTGTTACCTCAGGCATTTTGCGATGCATTGAGAATAGAAACAAAATACAATTAAAACTACGATCCGAACCACACAACGAAATTTTAAAAATCACTTACACAAGATATCGAAACCTTTGCAATAATCTATTAAAAATTAAAACGAAAATACGAAAACAACAATTAGCTAATGTAACGAAAATTCTAAGTTATTATGGAAAACAATTAAAACTATAACCCATACAAATTCGAATAAAACATCAAACAACGACTTATTAAATGCTAAATCTACTCGGAGAACTCGGTGAATCACGTAAATGATTTTTTGCTAATATTGGACGAAAGTTGGCTGAGGACATACGAATCAGTAATTCCGATCTCAAAAACGAATATGCTTTGCCTAGACTTGCATCTCAACTAAGATCTTTTGTTCTATTGGATACTGATCCAATGGAAGTTGATGAAATTATAACTAGCCTCAAGTCCAACAGCGCTCTGGCTGGGACAATATTTCTACTCAATTCGTCAAACTAGCTAGAGCACACGTAGTTCCTGTAATTAGCCATTTAGCCAATATTTGCCTCCATAAAGGCGTTTTCCCGTCACCTCTCAAAAATCTTTAGTTACGCCGGTGTATAAGGATGGAAATGGACGTCAGCAATTACAGGCCAATTCTGTATTAACCGCCATCTCAAAATCAGAGAAAAACTGATAAACCTTCGTCTAATAAACTACTTAGAAATATAACATCCTTTCGGAAACTCAATTCGGCTTTAGACGTGCAAAATCAACAGAGGATGCTGCCTTAGCTCTAACCTCCTTTATCATAAAGGAATTAGACCAAGGTCAAAAGTGTCTCACTGTTTTATTGACCTCAGAAAGGCATTTGATACTGTTTATTTTCCCATCCTCCTGCCAAACGACAATACTCTACACATTCTGTATATATTTATAATAAGTTAAATAGACAAATTGGTATTTTTCAATTAAAATCGTGCGTATTAAAGGAATCTGTAAGTAAATGGCTTTTAGAAATGACGAACCATGATATAGAATTAATACTTCAAGAAATAAACTAATTAACACACACACACACACACACACACACACACGCACACACACACACACGCACACACACACACACACACACACACACACACACACACACACACACACACACACACACACACACACACACACACACACACACACACACACAACCTGCATTGCTTGCACACACATTAATATTATTATTTTTCTTTTCTTTTATTTATTTTCAAATTTTACAACGATCAAACTTAGGTATGGAAGAGCGGGGCCTCCTGGCACAAGTATACATAATACTTAAGGTTTGGACCCAACCATTGATTGTAATAAAACAACTGTCATCGCTATTGAAATAAACATTTTTGATTTTTTTTTGATTTTTTGAGTATTATTGTAGTCCCTAGTTAAACATATTGTTAATTTTTCTTCTTTACCAGCCCGTGAAAGTCCACTGTTGAACATGGACTTCCTCCTTTTTATGAAGGATTTGCCCTAATCGTCACGCTTGGTGGGTGGACACACGATCGCTTTGCCAGACTTCTTGCAACTTTGACACTGCTGCTCGTTGCCGGTCTCTGTATTTTACGTCTGACGGTAACGACGTAGTAGTAATGCTGCAGCTATACAATGGTCGTAGTACGGATGGTTAGGCTCGATCGGGGAAGGATCACGTCAAGTCCAACTTCGTCCTCAGGTGTGAAATAGCGTGGGGTGCTTTTCAGATATTTTTATGATGACGCTAATTTTACAAATATCTACAAAAATATTTACAACAAATGACATCAAGCACCCCACGCTTATTTACAATAAAATGATTTTTTTTATGTTAATCACTATTTTCTTATTTTAAACTTATTGAAAATTATTTTTTTATTTTTTATATTTTTTAAACTATTATTTATTTTAAATTTTTTAGTGCGGCTAACTACAAAAGGTGTTTTTTTTTCTTTTACGCGGCTTACAGTACCTAGATTGAACTGGCAGAAATCGTAATTGTTTTATGAATTATTCGCAAATCCTCAGGATCCTGGCAAGGATAATGGGACAAACTATTTAAATTATTGCATTGTCATCGGTCCTTAATAAGTGTGCGAAGTTTCAAATCAATCCAAAGTTTCGAAGGGGATGAAAATCACATTCAAAAATTCCGTTACTTAGGTACATACCAAGCTAATAAAAGCGTGTTAAAAACGGAATGGATATACCGCCATCTATCAGAAGCCATATGAATTTTCTGGCATTTCGCATAGTCACCTTTTACGACACCCACGGGACGGAACGGGGTGATAGATTCTCTTGCGCCGCAATGACACGACCAAGTTAAACAAAACCTTTGTCACGTTGAGAGGATTCCATTTGAATTTTAAACTACAACACAAAGACAAAGGATATACGAGTGTAAAATACATGACGTAATTACACTCGGAAATATAATCTTGCAACTTTATGTGAAACAAGGAGAGACGAACGCGCCGGGATGTCATTAGATTTACATATCACTCGTATTTTAAGGCATTATTATGCTTTCAAGTGTATGTGTTGTAGCTAGAAGGTGAATTTCTTAAAAATATATATATGCGATCGTAGTATCACAGAGCTGTATGTTAAGAGCTGAGCACTCACTGCAAATATCTATATACGCGAGCAACCCGGGTTTGTCTCGCCGGCACCTGTGATTGTTAACTACAATTTTAAGTACCGATTTACCACGTGCTCCACGGTGAAGAAAACATCGTGAGGAAACCTGCATGTAGGAGAAATTAAAAAAATATTATGAAGGCATATGAAGTTTACTAACACGCATTCGGGCAGCGCAGCAATTTCCTTGCCCTAAAGCCCTAAATTTTTTAACTTTAGTTTTAATTTATATCAATTTGTTTATTTTTTTACATTAACATTATTTTACCATTATTAACATTTTTTTTTGTACGAGCATGCGGCTCACCTGATGGTAAGTGACTACCGCCGTCCATGAACAACTGCAACACCAGAACCAGGGGTGCAGATTTTTTTAATGTTTATTACACAAAATACAGTCGGTTATTTTTACTACTACTTCGCCAAACTGCAGGGCAGTTTGTTGGCGCTCATCACCCACATTCTATGTACCTACTGTAATTATAACTTAATCTTAGATTTTAAACTTAAAATAGAAAAATAAATAAAGAAAAAAAGAAAATTAAATTTGAACTTAACAGTGTTATTTATATACTTAATTATATTTAAACTTATAAATATTTAAACTAATTAATAATTACATTTAACTATTAATTAAGACTATTATTATTATTTTTTTTATTTAGACAGTATTAACTATTACACGTATCCAGCAACCACTTTCAACTTTCTTATAAATATTTCTTTACTTTTACATTCGCCTTCAGAAAATATCTTGTTAAAAACGTGGTACTAGTTATTTTCTCGTTCTCTTGCCGTAATAATTGTTAACCCTCAAATGCTCAACGTATTTCTTTTAGAAGTAATCCTAGTATTTTTGCTAAATGTTCGAAATGTTTTAAACTCTAGAGATTTAAATTGATCTATTGCAATTAAATACTTAAGTTTTACATGTATAGGTAATATTCTAAAATTTTAAATAAATTATTATAGTTTCCGTCTATGTTATATTTTTCCTTTGTGTTTTATCAATAAACAATTTTATTAAACTAATTTGTAGCTTAAGAATTTTATCTGTATATGTTTGAAAAGTACGTCCAAATGCAATTAGTCCGTAACTCAGGGCTGAATCGGCTAGTGCATAATAAAGCATTTTTAAGATGGACCTGCTAACTATATGTTTTAAATTATTAAGCCTAGATAATATGGATCTTAATCTATCACAGACAATGTTAATATGCACTTTCCAACTAAAATTACAGTCTATTGTTAGCCCTAAGTACTTGTAACTATTCACAAATTCTATGGTTGTACATTTGCATTGTTCCAATTTATTATTTAAGCACTCGTACAAATGACCAAAGATGTTAATTTCTTCACTAGGTTTTCTCATATATGAGTGGAGAAGCATACACTTTGTCTTGGATACGTTAAGTATAATGCCGTTGTCATGTGCCCATTTTAGTATACTAATAAAATCATCCTGCACCCTCTCCTCTATAACTTTAACGTCCCTGTCGGCGTACATTAGGCACGTGTCATCGGCGTACATATAGGTGGAACAATGTTTTACAACGTTATTAATGCTATTCACGTGCATGATGTACCCGACAGGTCCGAATACGGAGCCGGTTGGCACACCCAGTGTTACATCAGCTTCTTCCCCAATCGTACCATTGATCATAATGCGTAGTTTTCGGTTCTTCAAGTAATTGCGGAACCATTTGTTCATTGGACCTCGAATCCCACACTCTTGCATTGCTTCAAGAAGCATTTCGTGATCCAACGTATCGAACGCTTTTTTAAAATCAATGAACAATACAACGACATAATTTTTACTGTTTAGTTCATCATTAACATCATCGGCAAATCATGCTAGTGCGGTAGATGTACTGCACGTTTTCTAAACCCATGCTGTGCTTTACATATTATATGATTTTTTTCCAGAAACATACTAATTTCCTTAAATTATTTTTTCAACTACTTTATTTATTACTGACAATATGCAATCGGCCTATAATTGGAATATTCTAAGTGATTACCTTGTTTAAATATTGGACGAATAATTGCATTTTTAAGTAATTTGGATATACATTTTGTACACACATATTCACAAATTTTGCAAACAACAGGCTGATCTCTTTCTTCACATACTTTAAATCCTTTACTCTTATTTCATCTATACCGTGATTTATTACGGTCTAATTTATCTATATTTTTTCAATTTCGTTCGATGATACTTCTTGGTAACGAAAAGATACGTTACTCGGATCCACATAAGTGGTACGATCTATAAATTTAGAATCACAGTAATGTTTTATTTACCAATTTCCTCCGTAAATGATTTGAAATTTGAGCATATATATATTCATACTATCTGTCTTACCTAAATATTTCATAATAACATTATCTAAATTGTTATTATTCTTTCCTAACCAACCATTAATAATTGAGATCTTCCTACAGTCCCTTTACAATTCAAAATTTCGTTTTTCCTAGTTTTGTTTTTCTAAATTTATTAATTTATTTGTTCTGTTTCTGTGCATGTGTATTCTAGCCTATAATTCATATTTTGGGATTAGCCCTCCACTTCCTAAACAAATAATCTCTTCGGTCTATCATCATTTTTAATGTATGACTAATCCACGGCTGTGCTGCTCGTTTATTTCTGCATAATTTTATAGCTATTATGGACTCCTCATAAATATTTTCAAACAAAATACGTAACCTATCGTAAAGTAATAACGGGCAGTTAAGTATTAATAATTTATTCAATTTATCCTTTAACTTTTCTTTAACTAATTTATCGTTTAAAACATTCATATAATTATCACTATCGCACTTCGTTTCGTATGCATCGAACGCTAAATTAACTCCTACCATATAGTGATCCGACAACTTACACGTGAGCATATGTGCGTTAGCGCGCGCACGGCTGCGCACCCACACATGATCGATACATGACGCAGTTAAAACACCGGCGTACACCTCTTCTCTTGTATATTCATTGATAAAGCATTGCAGTCCTCGTTCACATAACGTGTTTTTATATTTTTCCACGATGCTGCTGTTTTCCATTATATTTATATTTGTGTCCCCAGTTATGATGACATCGTGTTTATTTGGTATTTGCTCCAGTAATAGTCTTAATTCTTCTATAAAAGATAGTTTATTGGTATTAGGTGCTCTATATAATGCTATAATGTGTATGTCTCTTGTTGATGTTTTTATTAAGCAATGTAATATTTCTGTCTCGTCCTCGTATATAATTACATTTTCTATATTTAATTTATTTTACTATATATTAACAATCCACCACCTCGACATTTTTCTCTAGTATATTCAAACATCTCATATCCACCTATTTGGTATAACGTTATTTCTTCTCGTTTAACATTGATTTCCTTAATATTATAATATCTATCTTGTATTCACAACGTTTTAATAGTATTAACAATTCATTATAGTTATTTCTTAATGATCTAATATTTAAATGTATTATTCGCAATTCGTTAACTGGTTACTTCATATACATACTCCATTTTTCTATGTCCGTAAAATTAAAGTATTCTATATTATTTTCAAAACAAGCTAATATATCGTTGAATTTTAGTTAAGTTAAAAAAATCACATAGTGTAGTCTCACGCAATATTTATATTTGTGTTGTTCTTATTCCTCGCTACAGGCCTTATTTAGCTTTTGTATGTCTGCATCTGATCGTATATTTATAATTTTGCGTTATCCTCCTTTTAACCAAAATCGAAGGTTCTGCACCCATATATATTTATATTTTCCCTTTAATAATGTTTTAGTATTCCAAAACAACTGCTTCATCTGTTTAGTTAAACATTCATTTATGTATACATGTTTACTGCTGTTATTTTGTAGTATATCATTGTTACACAATTGATGTTTTTCGTGCAATCCATTCGTTTCTGTTTATCTTCGCACGGAACGTCACGATAATCGGTCGCGGTGATTCTCATTTTGTTTTCACGGCCTACCCTCCGCGCCTCTTCAATATGATCAGGATTTAAATTTATTTTTTAGCAATTAAACGCACAATCTGATTTGTATCTTCATCTTTTTATTCTCTAATCCTATTATTTCTATAATTTTTCAACTTTTAGTTCCATATAAGCTACCCTTTCCTCTAGGGCTTCATTGACTTTTGCAGATGAACGTTTTATTTTCTAAATCTTTTATCTTTTTTTCGGCGATTTCCTTGAATTGCAACATGTTTTGGTAGTGTTCCGCATAAAAATCGACAGCCTCAGTTAATTCTTGTATTTGATTTTTCATCTGATAGATTATTTCTAATTTATTGTTAACTTCTGTTAATACGGATTCTGCCGTAGCTTTACTGACATCTTGTATGTTTATCTTGGACTGTTGCATTTTCGGACTGTTATCAGTCTTGAAACACCCATCACAAAGCTCATTTCTCTGTTGGAACTGTTTAATATTTAGGCACTTTTTATGAAAGATTCCTTCACAATAACCTTTGCATTTAATAACTTCGTCCTTTGCTATTGATAAGAATAGCTTACACTTTTTACACTGAACCATCTTATCACAACTTAGCTCAAATACAGTAGGTACGCGTATATAATAAATCGAATCGACAGCACACGTCCGTACGCGGGGTATGCGCACAGAGTCATGGCTTATATGGAAGATGTGTTGCCGGCCTTTTAAAAAGGAGTAGGCTCTTTTCTTGAAGGTCCCTAAGTCGTATCGGTCCGGAAAAATCGCTGGTGGTAATCGATTTCACAAGGAAGTTGTGCGAGGAAGAAAAGATCTTCTTAATCGCACAGTGGTGGACCGCCAATCATCCAGATGGTGTGGATGGTATCGGGAGTTCTGCCGCAATGTGCGTTCGTGAAATTTGGCGGCTGGGATTAATCCGAACAATTCCTCAAAACACTCCCCGTGGAATCTCTTCGCCAATGTATCGAGCCGATCGGAAGGACTCGGTCGTCGACGATTCGAGCCGCTCTGCGCTTGATCGGTCAAGAGGAAGGAGCTGGCACTGGGAGCCCCAGCGCAGATAGGAACATATTCCATGTGAGGCCGAACCTGCGCCTTGTGAAGTTGCAGGCGTTGAGCTGGCATGAAATACTGTCCCGCTCTACTAAGCATGCCAAGCTTTTTAGAGGCCAATTTGGCCTTTAACAACTTTAATCTTTTATACAACGCTTTTAATTTCCTTGCGTTTTTGACTGTCTATTCTGTAAAAATATTTTAATCGGTTTTAAATTAACTTCCCGATGAGTTACAGATTTGAAAATTTAAACATAGCTCAGTGTTTAATAGTAAAATAAAAATATTAACTAAAATAAAAGAAGATTCTACATAATTACTTCAGAAGTCAGTGCTAAGACATAGTGAAAAGATATTTTTCCACGTTTAAGTTCATAAACTTCCGTCCAGGGTCTCCCTAGCTGACTCAGCCTCCCGCTTCTGCAGCATAAATTGCTTTGTCACTATTTCTTCTTTCATTCTTTCTACGTGTCCAAATCATCAAAGCATTCCTGTCTTAATCCTGGGCACGACATTGCCTTGCAAGCCACACTTTTATTAACACAATTTTGCCCCCATCTCATTCTCATCCATCTATATCAGCTACCACTAAAATACTTACTTACTCCTACGAATACATTAGTATTTTACATGCGGTAAAAATACTAAAATCAAGTAACTAGATGGTTGTACCGCCATATATTGGAAGCCATATTTTTTTAGCTATCCCTGTCAATCCCAAAATCACCTCTTTCGACACACCGAACGTAAAATATCAGAATAAACGAGCATCGCGTACCGTAAATTACGCCCAGCGCTTAGCCCCGGAGCAATCACAACTCTGAGCCACCTGAAAATGAATAAAATAACATGATTCAGTGAATCATACTTTCATAAATCAAAATAAAATAAATGAAAATAAGTTCAACGCAGAAAAGCTTCCAATAAGAAATATTTTTCAAGCTCTCTCCTAATATATTGTTTATTTGTTGGCAGCTGCAAGAGCTAATAGTGTATTTTAGAATTCATGACACGTGTTGAGAGTATAGTCGAAACATCTTTCAACTATACTCGAATTTTGAAAACATACAATTTCGCAAAGTACGATACGAATATGATGAGTTTTTATTTGTCAATTTACGTTCTGTAGGTATATAAATATGTATGTTCAAATTGTACGAGATAACGCCACGCTGCAGCTGTGTTATAATTGCAGCATGAATATGTCGGCTCGACCGGGTAAGGCATACTCATTCATAGAATACCAGCGTATTCTATTTATATTCTATTTCTAATATTATTGCTTTATTTTAGCCTATCAAAGTCCACTGATGAACATAGGCCATTCTCTCACCGAATACCAGCGCAAAATAGCAGCTTAATACAGCTGTATTTCGTATGGTGAGTATAGAGAAGCGAATCCATCTTGGTCATCAGGGGTGAGAACGCATCTGCATTTTGATTCTTGTGAAATTTGTAGATATCTATGGCCAATAGCATCCACTTATCATCGGACGGACTGTGTGCTTGTTAATCACCCGTATTATATAAGAAATCTATCATCAATCAAGCATCATGAAAATGCGTTACAAACCCTGAGGACTGAGATAAAATGTCACCTGTAAAACATGCCTCCGGTTTTCTTCAACTCATAACACAAAACAGCAGTACTTCACTGGTACAGTGAACTGCTGCCCGTGTTAAAAATAAAACTCTATTAGTTGGCAGGTGGAGTAGAGTGGTAAAACTTTGAATGCGAAATAGCCTACTATTCTAACTTTTCTTACATTACGTCATAAAATTTTAAAGTTTTGCCCATATTAAACGACCTTTTCAAGAAAAAGCCGTAACAAAAAGTTTGTGAGGCATAAATCGTTTAATTACACAAAATGATGGAATTGAGTTCTGCGCAGTCGAGAAAGTTCTAACAACTTACTTGTAATTAACAAGAATATAATAATTATTTATGAAATTATGAAAAATTCTTGCTAAAGTTGGTTCTTTTAAATCACTTTTTACAATCTTTTTTGTATTGTATATGTAAGAGAAAGATTTATAAGACACTTTCTTTTCGGGAAGTTAATGATTACAGTACTCGTACAATAATATTTTCTCATTTCTGTTTTTCATCGAGTTAAAAAAGGAGAAGGTTTATAATTCAACAGTATGTTTACTTTTTATGTATGTTACGCGATATCTTTGTCAATCGTGAACCGATGTTGATGAATCTCTTTTTTTTAAATAGGTTATTCTTCAGGAGTGGACCCTTACAATGTTGGAGAGAAAAAATCACCCATTGGTATGGCAAAACTTTACGGATTTTATAGCGTTTTATTAAGTTATTTTATATTCTTATCCCGTGAACATGGGTACTGTAAATTAATTAATACGCGAATATAGAATAAGTTAATTAAACGCGATAAAATCTGTAAAAACTAGTTTCGTTCAATAACAATAGCTACTTTTTGGTAGATATATGGATGTGAAAGATGCGAGAGGAGTGTGTCAGGTTCGTGCCAAATGGAAGTCCGTAGTCTCTAGCTTGCCCTCTGGGTAACGTGAGAGCTTATGTTATGTAATGTTATGTAAATTTCCTAATTGGAAATTATTGTGGTGTATCCAAAGTTTAAAATTCACCTTTGTTTGTTTAAAGTTCATCCTCACGTCCTTCAGAGTTATGGGCAATTAATCAAATAAATTTTCGGTTTTGTACACTACTACTCGTTGTTATATGTTGCCCGTAGCTTTATTCTCAGAAAACCTATGTGAAATTTATAAAATAAGCAATAAGTTAAAGTGCTTACAGCCTTTAACATACGTCCCACTATTGGACATAGGCCTCTTCTCTATAATGGCTTTAATCCTTTTATAAATGAGACAACCGCGTTGTGAGTTTGTGTTAGGAATTTCACGTGTCCTCAAAATATTTTAGCTCACAGACAAGAAGGTATTCAGACGTTTTTCTTCACCGCCAAACAAGTGGTAAATCAGCACAAAAAATTGCATTAATTACTTTCATTGGCGCGGGCCGGGATCGACCCGGAGTTCTTATACTGTGAGATTAATGACACGTGCTTAGTTAGTAGTAATCATGGCTCTTAAAATGAGCAATGCTGTACAAAATATACATATTTCATCAGGTGGGATTACTATCCCACCTGATGAAATATGTATATACTTAAAGCACTGGCTTAGAATATTTTAAAGTAAATATCAGTAACAGGCGTACACCACATTTGTATCAGTAGTTATTATATTAATAAGAAACATCTAGAAATATTTCACGGAAGGAGTCAGTCGTTTTTGGGCCCACTAGAAGTTTTAACGACCGTTAATGTTATTACATAGAAAAAAAAGTTACCAATTTATTATAATAAATGGCCTATAGATTTTATGAATATCTAAACGGAATCAAGAAATCTTAAAAAAAATGAGTGGTTTTGATATTCCGTGTTCTGGTTAATGTAATATGGGAAAAAATGCGTGTAATGAATCATTTTTGCAGTTTCTATTAAAAGAAAAATGTTTTTTTTACAAAGATACCTTATTATATACGTATTATATTTATACTTATTTGTATATTATGTATAAATACTGAGATTTTTATCCTATTTGTAAAAGTGTTAGCTTATATCATATAACATGGTTCAAAGACACCGTGGAACGAAACGCTATTTTGTCATTGACTTCCGTGCTGGGTAATAACGGACGGCCATATTATAATAATATAAGCATCATATCTATGTCTGTGCCGGCGGCCGGGTAACGGCATTGACATTCGTCACGCTGCTGTTTTTTCTACTTATTACATCTGGAAGTTCAGCATACACTGAAAACAATTAAATAATATTTGTGGATTTCAACGCACTGTGCGAAGACAATAACTAGCCGAGACAGGAGCAGATGTGCGCTTTTATATGTAGATATATATTATATGTATATAGATGGGAACTTTTATATTTGTGGATTTCTCAAGAGGTGAGTATCTTATCTTATGGAATGCGAATAATTCAACTGCACAAAACCTACAATCGATTTAAAGTTTCAAACTTTATGTGAAATATATATTATTTTTGTCACTCTCGAAGTTCTAGTCCAAAATATTATACTACGGAAACGAAAACTACTAATTTTCGTTTATAATGTATTACATTTATTTTATTTTTACTGAATATTGAGATATGGTACGATTTTTAGAAATAATAAACGACCCACACCCACAGACACAACGATCTATACATGTTTTAGTATTTAATTATTTTAAGTTCGTAAAAATGCTAATAAATATCCCTTCATATTACTAACAAATTCATATGTCAATGTCTAATCAATGCAACACGTGTTGGATTATATTATACAGGTTAGCCAAATTTCCACAATATGTATTTAATTCGCCAATGACATTCGAAATGAAAACTGACGAGTTTAATTAAAAGTATATGTGAGTGTATAATACAAGTTTACTTTTGCTCCTAGAATTTTGGAAAATCTATAATTTATGTTGAATTACCTAAAACAAATAACAAACACAATTCTTATTAGTATGTTAAAAGGTTAAAAGTGTCAAAGTATTGAATTGTTATGCTATTGGTAAAATCTAATTTAATTAATAGATAAAATAAAATCACTAAAATATACACAAATCTATGTTAAAAGTGTCTGTCAGAGTAACTATATCCACAACCGTTACATCTATCAAAAGCCCATTGCTGAACATAGACCTTCCCAGATTTCCTCACAGGAGGATACTTGCTATAGTTGCCATGCTTAGTAGACAAGTCGGCAACCACAGTTTTTTTATTGGTAGTTGTTAATAGGAAGACGCTGCTTAAATTCAGAAGGAATGTACTCACATTCCTTTTGATTTAATATTTATAGATATAGATAACATAAAATAAATGGATGTTATTAGGTAATACATATTAGCGTTACTATTTGATTAAATACATCTACTATTTATGTTCATTGTATTTAAACTCCATCAGGAAGCAAAATTTTGTTTACATTATTTTTATTTTATTTTGTTGATTGTAGGTAATGTACATTCTTTCTGAGTTTAATATTTCTTTACTTCTTTATTTTTTATTTGCATTCCCAATTTTTTCAGTTACACTTACTTGATGCAGTTTGTTATAACTGCCTAAGAATATTGCAAGAAAGTATTGAAACTGCTCATTCCATTAGAAGATTTGTATTCCATGTGGATCTTCAATTTTAAGAGCTCACCACACACGGGCTGTGCCAATTAACTCAGCAGAAAGAGATATTATTTTGCAGTGGATACCATCACACCAGGTACTTACTTTACTTTAACAGCCTGTAAGTGATCTCCTGCCTGAAATAGGCTTGCCCGGAGGAGTTGGCATAATAGCTTTGGCACACAGATTGATGTTTGTAGTATCATATACTCGCACTACAAACAATTTGGCTATTCACTACCAGGTTATCTTTAACTTTATATCCTATCAAAGTCTACTGCTGGACATAGACCTCCCCACAGATTGCCTTATAGGGGAGATATTCGATAACCACAGTTTTTTTTCTTTAATTGTTATTAGATAGATGCTACTTCTTCCTTACCTTACCCCATATATGTATGCCTTTGTACTTATATTAAATGAAATTAGTGTAAATAAAACGTCTAAGAACTTGTACTTAGTCAAATAATGGTATAATTCTAAAATAACTACTTCACTAGTTTACCTTTCTGATTTGATGTATTTTTATTAAAAAATGACTTTTAATAAGTATTATGTATTGTAATCTATATTGAATAAAAATGATTCTATTCTATCCTGTGGCTAGTTATGAGTGTGCTGCTTCTACTTCCCGTCACTGTATTTTTAAGTTATGTAATCATTTATCTAGATTCTTAATACTTAAACTAAAAAGAACTACTAACCTAAAAGAGAGATTGCTGATTGATAACTCATTTTATGTGCCACTATGCGCTCGTATTTGTGAATACCACTTAAATGAACCTCACAATGATTGGATTTTTGTGGTATTCTATAGGAGATGTTGCTGCTTATCTCCTGGTAGCTTTATTTTACTCTGTTACGACTTTTACGACACCATACAGGACGAAACGCGATGGCAGTTGACGGAAGGGCTATACAATATTTTACATTATATATTTAATTTAGGTAAGACCTATGTTCAGCAGTGAATTGTTGTAATGATGACGAATAATAATCAATAAAACTTGTAATTATTTTTGCTTACTTGACCTGTTTCTACTATGTGCCTTATTATAAATAAAGCGCCTAATTTATAAATAAACGCCGAGCAAGTTGAATAGATGCTCTGATACCTTTTCGTATCTCTTACAATTGACAATCTCCTTTGGTTTTTTTTTTTAAAGAATAATGTGACAAACGAGCGCACGGTCCACCTGATGGTAAGTAGAAGCTGTGGCTCATAGACATCTACATTTATCCTCGTTTAAGAATCAAAATGCAGATCCATTGTTACCCCTGAGGACTAAGATGGAGTGTTAAAGTTGGTAAAAATTACCTTGCGTACATCCGCTCGATAAAATAAAATGATGTGTCTTACCTAGTTTGAAGAGCACCTCCCGCCCTCCCTCAATTGCGTGCACTATCCCCGTCACCACTAATCCCATCACCGTTGGTAATTTTTACCAACTTTAATATAATGGATTTCCGCAAAGTAACGCCTGATTCTATTAATTATTAAGATGGAGTGCTTCGTTTCCAGTAAAAAAGGACTCCGGTTCTCTACACTCACCATACGAAACACAGGAGCATTAAGCTACTATTTTACGCTGGTAGCGTTTTCCGTGAGAGCGTGTCTTACCCCGGTCGAGCCGTATCCGTACACAACTAGTTTAAAACTTCTTCATCATTACAGCCCTACACAAGTCCACTGCTGAACATAGGCCTCCCCCAAGGAATTATACAAAGCACGGTCCTGAGCCACCTGCATCCATCGACTTTTGAATGTCTTACCAGGTCGTCACTCCATCTAGAGGGTAGCCGCCTACACTGAGCTTACCGGTACAGACTGCTACTCGAGAATTTTACATTTTAGCATCAATTGTGGTTGGACGTAAACATGCTAATCAATCAACACATATTAAAAGAATGTCCTGGCACTGCACCTCATGGCCTGTGATACTTATAATAGACTGCTTTAAGAATATGATGATTTTACAATAATAAACAATAAAATGCAGTGACAATACAGTGTTTCTTTTTATCCTAACACAAATAATTCAAAACACCTTACATGCTATTTATTTTTCGTGGTTAATATCGTAAAAATCGGATATGTTACTATCCAGTCATTTTGGTTTTAATGGTGCTTGGAATGTAAACATGTTATTCAATCAATACATATTAATAACAATGTCCTGACACTGCACCTGGTGGCATGTGTCACTTTTAATACTGCTTTAAGAATGTGATGATTTTACAATAACAAATACAGTGACAATACAGAGTTTTTTTATCCTAACACGACCAGTTCAAAACATCTTACGTACTATTTATTTTCTCAATTGCTGTAGAGGTAAAACTCATAAAACACCCTTAAAAGTTCACTGTTGGACGCACATGCACCTAAAACCGTGTTACTGGTTGCAAATGATATTAGATAAATAAGTACATGTGTGCTTGTTTTTAGAATTAGTTGAGCATAGTTTTGGCTTACTTTTTGCTTCACTTGAATACATTTGTAATGTATTCTGTGCTTAGTATTCAATACACCACAATAAATAATAAATACAGTTAAGAATCAATACATCACCGCGTATGTTTATTCGTACTGTTTACTCCGGTACTACTAAAAAAAATCCATCCACCAAGTAGTACTTAAGAATTCGAAGAACCTACAACTTTTTTACACTTTTTACTATTCACAGTGCACTATTATAACATAGGATATCAATAAAAAACTATTAGGCAGTCGGCCGTATGGGATTTTAAGTTATAATGAGATTGCCGTTTGATTGTTATTTTCTCAGTATTCCTTTATATATGGTACAACTAACATTACTATAGTAATCTAGAGATTATAAGGAATAAATCTACATACATTTCATTACGAGTCATCACAGTTTTTGGTAGGCCCATTCTTCATACAAAAAGAAACTGTCTCCTTTGCTTTAATAACCACTTACAGCCGCTCCTTTGTAAATTTCGTCATTAATTTAAATCAAGGAGTGTTGAAAGTGTTTGTTTTTAACTAAGCGAAAATAAAAAGAGGGAAAGTTGTTGGCTCATCTTCAGTTTATTCCACCAAATTAAACCAGTGTTTGCTCCGGTAAAAACGTGTCTATCATTACGGGTTGATTTATTTCTCTATTACTGCTGAATCATTGAGGGGAACGTCGTTGTCCCCTACCTTACACTGTAAAGTGCATGAAACGTATTTATTGTAAGGTGTGATAAAAATATATTATATTATGTATATCATAGCATATTTACAGCTTGTATACGCCGTACATTTGACCGCCTCATTGGTACAGTGGTCTTACACGCGACAGCTGATCATGAGGTCTCGCGTTCGAAATCCCAGGTCAGGTCAATAACTTCAGTTATTGAATTTTTCTGTCAAGAAATTCTCAGTAGCAGCCCGGAGGAAGTTGGCGGTGTTCTTGCGCCTTATTCTTGCCATCGCATCGAGCTTATTGAGAGTGTACCTGTGTTTGCGCACACACTCGTGAACTACAATCCACAGATATATATATATATATATATATATATATATATATATATATATATATATATATATATATATATATATATATATATATATATTGTTGTTTTGTTAGTTTCTTTGGTCGCATATTATGGTTGGCTAATTTAAGAATAACCTTTACCTGTAGAACATATGCGAAGATATATGAGTGTAAAAGAAGCGAGAGAGGTGTTTCAAGATACGTGGCTTATGAAAGTGTGTAATCTCTGTGTACCCCTTTAGGTGACAGGCGTGAGAGTTCACATTGACTCTATGTTTAATGATGACACCATATAACTTTTAATTATTTTTAACTATATGTATAAAGTTAATATACCGCCGTATAATGTAAGTTTTGATTACTTGAGTATGAAATAACTATTTTGCTTACTTCCAAACTTGGTCTATTTAAGCAGGAAATCACTCTCATTCCATAGTTGGATCTCCCTCCGGGTAATCGTAAATTTCGAACTCAAAGGCATTAAATGCAAAACACATTATAATATGTAAACTTAATAAACATTAAAATATTATTTATTTATTATGTCTAACGTTGGATTCAATATTTAGGAAACGTTTTGTTTACCCTTACGAGGCGTTTCGGGTAACATAATGTGCTTGAAAAATCCTTGTTTAAAACAAAATACCAGTTCAACATCTTACAAACCGCTTAAAATTATATCATTTTAAGTCATCTTGAGTTGCTAAATTAATACTTAGTAATGTAATGTTTTTACTGTTTCAGTAATAAAACGGATCGTTATGAAGAAAGAAACTATTAAGAAATCATAGAATAGGCATAAGTCGTTTCTTAATTACTCCATATTCTTCATTTATCGAAATATAAATTATACTTG
Source organism: Parnassius orleans (assembly GCA_029286625.1). Lineage (NCBI taxonomy): Eukaryota > Metazoa > Arthropoda > Insecta > Lepidoptera > Papilionidae > Parnassius > Parnassius orleans. Next base: position 52,136 of record JAGSMP010000622.1, read on the forward strand.
TTAACATAAACACTCACGCCTGTCATCCAGAAGCGAGGAGCGAAGTGCGAAGCTGGGGTGGATCAGTGTTAAATAGTTTATACTTCACGGGTAAAAAGCCATGGAAAAAAGGGTTATAAATATGGTGGAAAAATAGTTTTAACCCTTATATGGATGATTTTTTAATGTAATGTAAATAAAGACGAAATTGTAGTTGTTACCTTGAACTTGATATATACTGTTTTTAATTCAGAATTTTGATAGCGCGATTTAGGCTTCGATGTATTTCGCTTGTGCCGCGACGACAGCGCCGCCACATCACCCCCTGCTCAGACTGGAGGTCGATAGTGCAGTCCGATTGCCGGTGTGTCCTTAATGCCGGAGGGGAATGCATGCGGTGTGCGTAAGGGCAAGTGACGCCTGTGCGAACGATATGCCGTTGTGTAATGCATGCCGCACTACGCACTTGCAAGTGATGCCGGTGAGAACGATGTGCCGCAGCAAGTGCCAGAAGTCTGCCTTATAAATCTGCGGTGAGTCGAGATGAAGACAAGTTGGATTGGCTTGCAGGAGCTGAAGACTGCAGAAGACGATTCTTGGGAGTGAATGGTAGGGGTTCTTGAGGATAATGACGAAGGCTTGAGAAGTTGTAGTTGTAGTTCTTGCGAAGGTTGTTGGTTGCGTGTTCAGATCACGTCGGTTGGTCATCACTGTAGCCGTGGAAGGAAAAGGGGAGATCTCCCGCCGGGCAAGGTGATCGGCCCGGGGAGCGGCCAACGCTCCGAGTGGTAGTTCGGAGCTATTCTATATATACTGTTTTTAATTCGGAACTTTGATAGCGCGATTTAGGCTTCGATGTATTTCGCTTGTGGCGTGAAGACAGCGCCGCCACAAATCCATATACAACTAAAAATGATAAAAAGGTTTACATTTAACAAAAAGCAAAAACCGGCTAACTAAAAATACGAAAAATTTTATTTTTAAAGAAGATACTATACAAAATAACCTATAAATAACTTAAAATGATAATAGCTTATAATAAGTTAAATACAGTATAGAAGTATACAAATAACTTAGTTAAGTTATTTTTATATTTCTACTATTTTTTTTCTATAAATTTTGTGGAAATTTTAAAAAACTTAGTAACATGTCAATTTTGACAATTTTTAAAATACAGACTTGTGACATCAGATTAATCCATCAACACACGATTCGGGTACTGAGATAAAAAATAACCTTTTATTAACTTTCCGTTTCGAAGTTGAAGTAAACTTTTAATGTATCTCTATGTCTTCAGATCCATAGAGACTGATTCTACCGTATTACGCAGGGTTAACAGGTTAACACCGGCAGTGCGATTATGTATGAGTAACTCCTTTGGGAATTGTTTGCCGCTGAGAACCATTTAACAGAGACTGCGTTATGTTTTTTTTTCATTATAGTACACTTTGTAACCTCAAATAAGATATTAAGTCAAAAATACATTGACTTGTAATCGATTCTCATATATTTACCAAAAAAAAATATTAGTGCGTATACACATTGTGCGAATATACATTAAGAATATAGTATAAAATATATATTTTTATATGTATATCCTCAATGACCATTTATTTACATGACACTGAAATATATCATACAATATTAAAAAACTATATTATAATAACTCAAACTAAAAACTTTAATTATCACACAGTCCTTCCTACTACCCGTGCAAAAATCATTAATTTTTAGGCGCTAAATTTCACGTCAAAGGCCTGTTTAAGTTTTCATTAATTATGATTAATCAATATTTCAATAGAAATTATAATAATTTATTTTAAATTTTTCTTTATTTAAATACATTTATTGGCATAACATAAAGTACTAAGACAATATTTATTATCACAATAAAAAAAACTAATGCAATAGAAACACAACAAATTTAAAAGAAGGTGTTATGACAGACTATAATATAAGTACTTTTATTTATTACTCTTTTATTTTCGGTCACTTGTCTTGGGTCTCTGTACACTACTTTAGTAGACTAGAATATAATAATTATTTATGAAATTATGAAAATTGTTGCTAAAGTTGGTTCTTTTAAATCACTTTTTACAATCTTTTTTGTATTGTGTATGTAAGAGAAAGATTTATAAGACACTTTCTTTTCGGTAAGTTAATGATTACAGTACTCGTACAATAATATTTTCTCATTTCTGTTTTTCATCGAGTTAAAAAAGGGGAAGGTTTATAATTCAACAGTATGTTTACTTTTTATGTATGTTACGCGATATCTTTGTCAATCGTGAACCGATGTTGATGAATCTCTTTTTTTTAAATAGTTTATTCTTCAGGAGTGGACCCTTCCAATGTTGGAGAGAAAAAATCACCCATAGGTATGGCAAAACTTTACGGATTTTATAGCGTTTTATTAAGTTATTTTATATTCTTATCCCGTGAACATGGGTACTGTAAATTAATTAATACGCGAATATAGAATAAGTTAATTAAACGCGATAAAATCTGTAAAAACTAGTTTCGTTCAATAACAATAGCTACTTTTTGGTAGATATATGGATGTGAAAGATGCGAGAGGAGTGTGTCAGGATCGTGCCAAATGGAAGTCCGTAGTCTCTAGCTTGCCCTCTGGGTAACGTGAGAGCTTATGTTATGTAATGTTATGTAAATTTCCTAATTGGAAATTATTGTGGTGTATCCAAAGTTTAAAATTCACCTTTGTTTGTTTAAATTCATCCTCACGTCCTTCAGAGTTATGGGCAATTAATCAAATAAATTTTCGGTTCTGTATTATTATATTATATATTCTGTTCTATATTCTTAGAAAACCTATGTGAAATTTATAAAATAAGCAATAAGTTCAAGTGCTTACAGCCTTTAACATACGTCCCACTATTGGACATAGGCCTCTTCTCTATAATGGCTTTAATCCTTTTATAAATGAGACAACCGCGTTGTGAGTTTGTGTTAGGAATTTCACGTGTCCTCAAAATATTTTAGCTCACAGACAAGAAGGTATTCAGACGTTTTTCTTCACCGCCAAACAAGTGGTAAATCAGCACAAAAAATTGCATTAATTACTTTCATTGGCGCGGGCCGGGATCGACCCGGAGTTCTTATACTGTGAGATTAATGACACGTGCTTAGTTAGTAGTAATCATGGCTCTTAAAATGAGCAATGCTGTACAAAATATACATATTTCATCAGGTGGGATAGTAGTAAAGCACTGGCTAGAATATTTTAAAGTAAATATCAATAACAGGCGTACGCCACATTTGTATCAGTAGTTATTATATTAATAAGAAACATCTAGAAATATTTCACGAAATTTGCTTTAATAACTACTTATAGCCGCTCCTTTGTAAATTTCGTCATTAATTTAAACCAAGGAGTGTTGAAAGTGTTTGTTTTAACTAAGCGAAAATAAAAGAGGAAAGTTGTTGACTAATCTTCAGTTTATTCCACCAAATTAAACCAATGTTTGCTCCAGTAAAAACGTGTCTATCATTATGGGTTGATTTATTTCTCTATTACTGCTGAATCATTGAGGGGAACGTCGTTGTCCCCTGCCTTAGACTGTAAAATGCATGAAACATATTTATTGTAAGGTGTGATAAAAATATATTATGTTATGTATATCATAGTATATTTACAGCTTGCATACACCGTACATTGACTGCCTCATTGGTCCAGTGGTCTTACACGCGACAGCTGATCATGAGGTCTCGCGTTTGAAATCCCAGGTCAGGTCAATAACTTCAGTTCAATAACTGAAGTTATTATATAGGATTATATAGGAAGTCGGCGGTGTTCTTGCGCCTTATTCTTGCCATCCCATCGAGCCTATAGAGGTGTACCTGTGTTTGCGCACACACTCGTGAACTACAATCCACAGATATAGGTATATATATATATATATATACATATTTTGTTTAGCTAATTTAAGAATAACTTTACCTGTAGAGCATATATGCGAAGATATATGAGTGAAAGAAGCGAGAGAGGTGACTTTAGGTGACAGGCGTGAGAGTTCACATTGACTCTATGTTTAATGATGACACCATATAACTTAATTATTTTTAACTATATGTATAAAGTTAATATACCGCCGTATAATGTAAGTTTTGATTACTTGAGTATGAAATAACTATTTTGTTTACTTCTAAACTTGGTCTATTTAAGCAAGAAATCACTCTCATTCCATAGTTGGATCTCCCTCTGGGTAATCGTAAATTTCGAACTCAAAGGCATTAAATGCAAAACACATTATAAAATGTAAACTTAATAAACATTAAAATATTTTTTATTTTTTATGTCTAATGCTGGAATCAATATTTAAGAAACGTTTTGTTTACCCTTACGAGGCGTTTCGGGTAACATAATGTGCTTGAAAAATCCTTGTTTAAAACAAAATACCAGTTCAACATCTTACAAACCGCTTAAAATTGTATCATTTTAAGTCATCTTGAGTTGCTAAATTAATACTTAGTAATGTAATGTTTTTACTGTTTCAGTAATAAAACGGATCGTTATGAAGAAAGAAACTATTAAGAAATCATAGAATAGGCATAAGTCGTTTCTTAATTACTCCATATTCTTCATTTATCGAAATATAAATTATACTTGTTAACATAAGCACTCACGCTTGTCATCCAGAAGCAAGGAGCGAAGTGCGAAGCTGGGGTGGATTGTTAGTGTTAAAATGGTTTATACTTCACGGGTAAAAGCCATGCAAAAACGTTTAAAACTATGGTGGATAAATAGTTTTAACCCTTATTATATGGATAACTTTTAATGTAATGTAAATAAAGACGACATTCTAGTTGTTACCTTGAACTTGTGATATTCTGTAGCCGTAGTAGGAAAGGAGATCTCCGTCGGACAAGGTGATCGGCCTGGGAACGCCAACACCCGAGAGGTAGTTCGGAGCTATTCTATATATAATGTTTTAATTCGGAACTTTGATAGCGCGATTTATTAGGCTTCGATGTATTTCGCTTGTGGCGCGACGACAGCGCCGCCACATCACTGGACCGCTCAGGACTGGAGGTCAATAGTGCAGTCCGATTGCCGGTGTGTCCTTATGCCGGTGGGGAATGCATGCTGTGCGTAAGGGCAAGTGACGCCAGTGCGAACGATATGCCGGTGTGTAATGTGCATGCCGTACTACGCACTTGCAAATGATGCCGGTGAGAACGATGTGCCGGAGCAAGTGCCAGTCTGCCTTATAAATTTGCGGTGAGTCGAGATGAAGAAAAGTTGGACTGGCTTGCAGGAGCTGAAGACTGCAGAAGACGATTCTTGGGGTGATGGTAGGGGTTCTTGAGGATAATGACGAAGGCTTGAAAGTTGTAGTTTCCGAGGTTGTTGGTTGCGTGTTCAGATCACGGCGGTTGGTCTCCACTGTAGCCGTGGAAGGAAAAGGAGATCTCCCGCCGGGCAAGGTGATCGGCCCGGGGCGGCCAACGCTACGAGTGGTTTTCTTTTTCTGAAAGTGTACGCTGTTGGCCTGCGGCCTTTACAGCTTCATCAATTTAGGCTCGTAGCGAGGACCTACGAGCTATTGAGTGCAACGATTCTGCCGGTTCCGCTTCGCGCCGCCTCGCCGACTGCGGTCGAGGCACCCGACCTGCTTTTGGGTGAGGCTCCTCAGGCTGGGGAGGCTCGATGTGATTCAAGGGCCTCAGAAGGAGGTACGAACCTCGGCAGATCACTATCGCAATTTGTCGCAATAGTTAGAAACGCCCTGCATCACGGGTGTTGAACCTCGTGTACGGGTTGTCTGTGACCTCGCATTCGCCAACGAACGCGGTGTGCCCTAGTGTTCTGTGCTAGAGTAGTGTCTGAGTGTGTGTATGTTAGTGTTTACTAAACTGGTTCCCTCTCGTATTGAGGGGGACGGGATCGACCTATTCATGATGATCTCGTCATCGGGATCAAGAAGAACGTTCTTGGGACGTTTCCTGCGGGGCCGCGTCTCTCACTGGGAGTACAGGCCCGCCGCATTCACCAACGGATTTTTGTGTTCTTTAATCGATCTCAAGTATCTTGGGATAATTCCTTAAGATACGAATGTATAGTGGGCATGTCGAGGTCGCGGTGAAGATCCGCGTTCCTCACATAGTAAGAGCTCCTGTGATTTGACGCAGAATTTGTTTTGTACAACGAAGTTATTGTAGGTTGTTTTGGAGACATGGGCGAAGGACGCCCTGCGTATGTCATAATAGGACGTACGCAGGTTTTGTAAGATGCAGTTTGTGTCTCAGAGACACCTGCTGCTTTTATTGGTTAAGGCGAAAAGACGATACACTACGAATTTTGCCTTATTCCTAACTGTTTTAATGTGCTGAGAGAAGCTCATTGCACTATCTAACAGTACCCCAGGTATTTCGCCTCACGAACCCATGGGATTGGGTTACCGTAGAGGAGATCGTACCTTTTTGTGTCTTGCTCGAGTGGTAGTTCGGGTTATTTTATATATACTGTTTTAATTCGGAACTTTGATAGCGCGATTTAGGCTTCGATGTATTTCGCTTGTGGCGTGAAGACAGCGCCGCCACAAATCCATATACAACTAAAAATGATAAAAAGGTTTACATTTAACAAAAAGCAAAAACCGACTTAAAACTAAAAAGACTAAAAGTTTTATTTTTAAAGAAGATAATAATACTTTACAAAACAACCTATAAATAACTAAAAATGATAATAGCTTATAATAAGTTAAATACAGTATAGAAGTATACAAATAACTTAGTTAAGTTATTTTTATATTTGTACTATTTTTATTTCTATAAATTTTGTGGAAATTTTAAAAACTTGTCGATTTTGGCATAACACGAAAACATTTTGTAATGCAAAAAAAAACTCATTTTAATTGTTCAGTAAGTTTTTTTTAAAATACAGACTTGTGACATCAGATTAATCCATCATCACACGATTCGGCTACTGAGATAAAAAAAAAAACCTTTTATTAACTTTCCGTTTCAAAGTTGAAGTAAACTTTTAATGTATCTCCATGTCTTGAGATCCATAGAGACTTTTTCTACCGTATTACGCAGGATTAACAGGTTAACACCGGCAGTGCGATTATGTACGAGTAACTCCTTTGGGAAATGTTTGCCGCCGAGAACCATTTAACAGAGAGTGCGTTATGTTTTTATCATTATAGTACACTTTGTAACCTCAAATACGATATTAAGTCAAAAATACATCGACTTGTAATCGACACTCATATATTTAACAAAAAAAAAATTAGTGCGTGAATATTTTATTAAGAAATAAAGTATAAAATATATATTTTTATATGTATATCCTCCATGACATTGTATAATATATTTCAATGTTATTTACATAACATTGAAATATATTATACAATATTAAAAAACTATATTATAAAAACAAAAACTAAAAACTTTAATTATCACACAGTCCTTCCTACTATCAGTGCAAAAATAATTAATTTTTAGGCGCTAAATTTCACGTCAAAGGCCTGCTTAAGTTTTCATTAATTATGATTAATCAATATTTTTAAAGAAATTATAATAATGTATTTTAAATTTTCTTTATTTAAATACATTTATTGGCATAACATAAAATACTAAGAAAATATTAATTATCACAATAAAAAAAAAACTAATGCAATAGAAACACAAAAAAATTAAAAGTAGGTGATATTACAGACTATAATATAAGTACTTTTATTTATTACTCTTTTATTTTCGGTCACTTGTCTTGGGTCTCTGTACACTACTTTAGTAGACAGTAAAAAATATTAAAATAATCATTTAAGTCCGACTTTGACTATATTTTGTAAGTTCTCACAAATATATTTCTAAAATATGATTTATCTAGATCAATGAATCTCCCCAGCACGGCTGGATGTTCAGCTTTACTCTTAAGGATTCTGTCGCTCCAGTCCTCTCTGTCACCACTCGCACCAGACTTAATGCGCATAATTGCATAAATCATCCCATCGGCAAATATGACAGAAGTGCTGCAACATCTGGGTAATCTCATTATATTGGATATAAAAACATTGTAGGCTTGTAGAGTTTGTATAGATATTTTTGCAAAAGGATTTAAAATGTAACATAAGGGCACATCGAAATCATAAATGTTAACCAAAAGGTAGTGTGGAGAGACCGAATGACAGCCACAATCACTATCCATACTTTGCATGCAGAATCTTTGCGTGTTTATAGCAAAAAAGCTTCATTAACTTATTGAAATTCAGTAACTTTATTTGAACTATAATCACTTTTCACACCTTACGAGTAATAACAGATCGTGGAAATAGTTTCTTCGTATTTTAAAATTATTAAAAATCTCTTTGGTTGTAGTGTTTGTATCTGGATGCTTTTAATTTCAATACATATAGAACATTTAGAAAAATAAATATAAAGAGTAAATAACACTTACCCGCCATTTTTCAATTATTTTTCTCTCCGCCAAAATGATAGAACGAAGAAATTCGATACATTCTGAAGTTTTATTACAAAAAAGTGAAAATGCAACTCAAGACGCGAAAAAAATTTGTAACGTTTATGGACCTAATGCAGTGTCAATAAGAGTAGCACAAAGTTGGTTCAAGCATTTTCAGTCCGGGAATTTTGATGTCAAAGATGCAGCTCACTCTGGTCGCCTTCATATGGATAAAGTCGATGCTGTTTTTGACAAAGTGGAGCAAGATTGGCATATTAGTAGTAACGACATAGAAGAGGAATTGAGGATTGACCACAAAACAGTTTTGACCCACGTGGAAAAGTCTGGCTATACAAAAATGCTCGATATTTGGGTACCACACGAGCTCACTGAAAAAAACCTAATGAATCGTGTACTCATTTGCGATTCTCTATTGAAACGTAATGAAACCGAACCATTTTTGAAAAGATTAATCACTGGTAATGAAAACTGGATCACTTACGACAAGAACGTGTGAAAAAGAGGATGGTCAAAGGGTAGTGAAGCTTCACAGACTGTAGCGAAACCCAGATTAACACGCAATAAGGTGATGCTGTGTGTATGGTGGAATTGGAAGGGCATCGTTTATTATGAGCTTTTACCGACGGGCAAAACCATCGATTCGGATCTCTACTCTCAACAACTAGTGAGACTCAAGCAAGAAATCGAGAAGAAACCTAATGAATCGTGTACTCATTTGCGATTCTCTATTGAAACGTAATGAAACCGGACCATTTTTGAAACGATTAATCACTAGTAATGAAAACTGGATTACTTACGACAATAACGTGAAAAAGATCATGGTCAAAAGGTAGTGAAGCTTCACAGACAGTAGCGAAACCCGGATTAACACGCAATAAGGTGATGCTGTGTGTATGGTGGAATTGGAAGGGCATCGTTTATTATAAGCTTTTACCGACGTGCAAAACCATCGATTCGGATCTCTACTGCCAACAACTAATGAGACTCAAGCAAGAAATCGAGAAGAAACGGCCGGAATTGATCAACAGAAAAGGAGTGGTCTTTCATCATGATAACGTCAGACCACATACATATTTGGCCACTCAGCAAACATTGAGAGAGCTTGGTTGGGAAGTGTTAATGCATCCAGTTAAGTTAACATCAAGAGAGGACTGTCAAAACTACTTTGTCGCATTTTTTTGATCAAAAATCCTAAGATTTCTACAGCAACGGGATTATGTCACTACCTACAAATGACAATAAGTTGTCGAACAAAATGGCACAATATATTATAATTAAATGTAATTAAAATTTGAAAAAAATCTTGAATTTTTATATAAAATACGAAGAAACTTTTTTCCCTATCTATTATTTTATTCGCTCTAAAATAATATAAGTTAACATTCATCGATGTTAATGGCATTGTACGAGTAATAAAATAGTTATATTCACTACAAACACAGTTGTTTAGCAGTTTAAAAAAAGGAGGATCTCAATTCGAGTGTATTTTTATTATATATATATATATATTTAATACCCCCGTTTCTTTGTTTTCATCAGTCCGTAAAATTCACAGCTAGGCATGGGTTTCTCCCATTGTAAGAAGAATTTGCCTAACTTCACGTTTTTTTTTACCAGATAGTGACTAATGCCACTTATAAACAACTGCAACGCCAAAGGAATTGCAGGTTCGTTGCTGGCGTTTCAAAAAAGGGTAGGCTCTTTTCTTGAAGGTCCCTAAGTCGTATCGGTCAGAATTGCTGGTGGTAGCCGATTTCGCAAGGAAGTTGCAAGTGGTAGAAATTTATTGGTATCTTAGCAGGTGGATAGAAAAAGCTTTTGAAGCTGCTTTCCTTCTTTAGTCTCGATATTTTACATCTGAGTAAAGTGATGACTATATCGCCATCTATTGGAAACCATATAATCTTTCTGGCATCTCCCATAGTCGCATCTTTATATACTTACAGGACGAAATGAGATGATACAATCTCTTACACTGGCTACACGATAAAATACCACCGTTACTTAAAACTTTATTCTGAGCTTAGTAAAGCAGGTCCTGAAACTGAATTTTAAGACATTATTATCATTTAGATACTATGCGTGGACGACAAGAATAAGACTAGTAGGCTGACATTTTAACTAACTAACTTCAAGTGCGTTGTGTAGAATGTCTAAAAAACGAAGTAAAAACACATTTTATTAACACATACTTTTTTATAAAATGTTTTTTATTTATTTTGTGTTATAACCGCAAATTGTATTATTTTTGTGGAAATAAATAAAATAGTGACGCTAAAAACGGCGTGGCAAGAAATTGTAATTTTCTAAACGTCAATTTTCATAAAAACTTCTGAATTTCGTGAAGTTATGCGTAAGCCCAATTCTATTTGAACCCACGACGAAAACAGAGGGGTGTTATATGTTTGTAGTGTGTATCTGTGTATATGTGTATCTGTGCATCTGTGTGTCTGTGTATCTGTGTAATGTGTATCTGAGTGTCAGTCTGTGGCATCATAGCTCCTGAACGGATGAACCGATTTTGATTAAGTTTTCTTTTGTTTGTAAGGTGCCTTAATCGAGAGTTTCCTTAGCTATGTTTCAAGAAAATCTATTCAGCCATTTAAAGATCAATAGCTTTTTTTGTTTCGGGGGTCTTTAAATTTTTTAACTTTAGTTATTAGCTTTTAATATACAGGTTTCTCCCTATGCTATTTAATTGTTTCTTTAATGAATTGCGTAATAATCGTTTGTTCTTTATTTCACAAGAATGCAGACATATCGCATTTTACCGATTTTCTTTTATCTAAATAAGTTTCGTTATAAGTTCTGCACGATCATTTTTATTATTGTTTAATCATTTTCAGTTTGTTCCAATGTAGGTAATTTTTTAGAAATTAAGATATCTTTATTTAGAAACAATATTTTTTATCTATCCTCTTAATATAAAACCTATAATATTAAACATAGGTATATAATATAGATGATATATATATTATGATAAATGTAAGTTTGACAAATAGGAAGTACCTTTACAATTATACGAAAATATTATTTCTCATAATAACGTGAAGAACATTAATATAATACTGTCCTAGTCAGAAATATATGTAAGACCGGTTTCATTAACTTTATCAAAGGGATTTCACCACTGGACATAATGTTTTCCTTAACTTGCCGCACTGTACGTGATAAAAATATATGCTTTTACAAAATACTTTGGCATAGCGTAACGGATTGCTTCATATACTCGTATATTTACCGAAAACTATCTTATTTTACGCGATATAATTACTATAATAATCAATTCGGCTAATCTTAAGTTTCTCACTCATTAACACCGTACTGGTTACTTATCTCACTCTTTCTCACGGCCATCAGAGTATGGAACGACATACCTGTTGACATTAAAAAAGCTCCCAACAAGTGGGTTTTTAAAAACCAAGTCCGTAAGCATGTGAAAAAATCGTTGCAAGTTTGAACTAACACAGCTCTTATTTTCATATACATAATTATGTATATTTTATATTTGTTCTGACTTAGATAATATTTATATGTATTGTGTATATATGTACTGTATGCATATATATGTATACACACACACACACACACATATATATATATATATATATATATATATATATATATATATATATATATATATATATATATATATATATATATATATATATCTATATATAATAATAAACAATAATATAACATGTTTATCAATAATAAACTACGAAAGGAACTTCGTTCCAGCCGAGTGTTCCACGACACTCACGCATGTTTTTTTTTGTTTTTTACTTAAAACGTAATAATATATAAATTCAAGTAAATTTTAAATTTTATGAGCATACTATAAATGTACGGAACCTAAAAAGCTGAAGCATCTTTCTGATAGGCAACGCAAATTAATAAAAAAGGCGGTTGACAACCAGCTTGCCAGCTTGAAAACTATGGCAAATATTCATGCTATGAGGTAATCTATGGGAGAGGTTTATGTTCAGCAGTGGACGTTTGTGGGCTTTTGAATGGTTGAGACAATGATGATTACTTCTTCGACTTCTTTGACCTAAAGGTCAGCCGACGAATCCAACACGGTGAGTCTGCTATAATTTTTTTGTCTTGTTATATCTCAGAATCTTAAACAAAAGTGTACAACCAGATCGTGTTGCTATTGATGACTTACGGAACTTAAAACGTGATCCTTTGCTGCTAGCCGTATGAGGAAGTCAAGGTTACTTAGCGAGCTATGTAGAGGGCTATGCTTGGAGCGCATGATAAAATCCGTAATAAGGATATCCCCAGAAGAACAAGAGTACCTCACATATCCCATCGGATTAGAAGAACTGACAACCGATGATGAACAAAGGTTCGCGAGTGGCAGTCGTGTGCTGACAAGTGCAAGTTTGGGCAACCCTCCACTAAATAGTAGTCGATGGTCGCCGGCTCATCATGTTCATAGCAATTTTACGTTTGAGGCCTATATTCAGAAATGGATTTATGATGAGCTGTAATATTGATGATGATGAATTTATTTGAATGATTTTTTTTTTGGTGCCAGTCGATCAATTTTGTAAAATTTACCTTATTTTTTAAGATAATGTGAAGGTGCTGTCGTGGACTTCGAACGAAAACAAACCGAATCCTTAATCACGTTAACGTTAACGTTTTCTTCAGGCTGTTCAGTAAATTTCATTATATTTATTGTCCCAGTTTACAAACCTTACCGACAGATGTTTACCAAGTGGAAATGGTATAACTTTGGTAGATTTAAACTAGGCACGCCGCAACAAATAGAATGGTTGTTATCGTTTATTGCTTCATTTAAACTTTCTCGTCGGATTCCAGCACTTTTGTGTTGTTATTCACATGGATAAACAGTTTCTAAGCGCTGACGTTTTAAAAAGATAATTGTAGGACAATTATAGGTTTAAAAACTCGATTCAATCGTTAATCCGACTGCCAAGCTTGATAGGGGCAAATGCTTTCTACAACGAGTGAGACCTATGTCCAGCAGTGGAATCTTACAGGCTAAAAAAAAGAATACTTATATAAATTTATAGCATACTAGGCTACGGGAACAGATACCGAGTACCGTTTAATGGCGGTGTAAGAATATCTACTACCCCATATTCTCTCATAGGTATCGTAAGAGGCGACAGTGGTAAACTGAACTAAAATTGGGCTGAAGCATCTTCCTTATAAACCATTTGCCAACCGTGGCAGCTATAGAAAATATCCCCTTTATGAAGTATTCTATGGGAAAGGTCTATTTGCAGCAGTGGACTTTTGATAAGCTGTAATGGCAATGGTATGGAAACAGAATATTTGAACTAAATTGAAATGTGATGTACAATTGAAAAGTTACATTAATCAATTTATGTACGTTAGACAAAACTCTATATCTATACGAGAAAAAATAAATGTTTATTTTGCGATACCAATCCCGTAATACTGAGCAATTATTCTAACTAACGTCACGTTTGCACGGGTCACACGAAGTCCCCAGAAACATTTCATTTCTTTCTCATATTTTTTTATTTGTACCGGAATGGACGTATTTACTTCACTTATCGGTCATCGAATTTCGTAAATTCGCCGAATGATTTTATAAAGGCCTGTTTGCAGTCAGCAAATTCTATTAGTAAAGAATGAAGATCACGACTATGTTCGACCTTCCTTTATCGATGTTTTAAATGTCCAACCAATTACGCATAGGTTGCCAAATTGTATCCTACTTTGGCATCCATATAAGAATACGAGTAATGTTTAACTTTTTTATTATTTTATATTTTTTTACTCATTTATTGTTTAAGTTATACGCTAACGCTAACACGCTAACAAAGCGAACGATAGTTCTGAAGTCTGTTAATTTCATTAGTAAACGTTCAACCCGCGGCAGATTCCCAAAGGCAATAACAATATTATTAATTGTAATTTTAAGTGCTGCTTTACCACATATTTTGTGGTGAAAGAAAACATCGTGTGGGAACCTGCATGTGCTAAGTCCGCAAAAAGCCGCTGGGGCAGTGCAGCAAACTCTGCTCGATAACACTTTCATAATAAAAAGACGTAAATTTGCCCAGCAGTGGAACAGAAGTTGAAATTATTGAATTGCGACGTATTCTGTCACAAATAAAAGCCATTTCAGGCCGAAAAAGCAAAAGAAGTATTATTATAATCTTTGAACGAACAAATCATTCGTTAGTGAGCAGCGACTTTTATCTAAATAAGAAAATGTTACTTGCCCAGTTGACAATATAAATTACGTTCTAACGAATGTAAGCAAAACACAGAATTTAAAATAAGTATTTATAACCCTGGTGATAAGTATACTTTTGTCTTACAAAACCATTTAAAAATTATACAACTTTATAGTTTTTCTTTCCATAGCTCAGATATAGATTTTCTTTTATTTTTTTTAAGTGGTAGAGCCACGTTGCAGCTATATTAGCGGTATAGTTGTAGCACGAATGGGTCGGCTCGACCGGGGAAGGACCACACTCTCAAAGAATACCAGCGTAAAATAGCAACTTAACGCTGCTGTGTTTCGTATGGTGAGTGTAGAACCGGAAACCCTTTTTACTGGAAACGAGGCATTCCGTCTTAGTCCTCAAGAGTGAAGACGCATCTGCATTTTGATTCTTAATTGAGGATAGATGTAGATGTTTATGGGCCACAGCACCCACTTACCATCAGGTGGACTGTGTGCTCGCTTGTCACCCTTATCCTATAAAAAAAAGCTCGCTGACCTTGAGATTCCTCATACGACCAGCAGTGAAGGACAGTGGGCTTTTTTATAGAATGTAGATGACAAGACAAAAGACAAAGACAAAGACAAGCACACAGCGACCTTATGGTAAGTAGCTGCTGTGGTCCATGGACATCTACATCTATCTTCAATTAAGAATCAAAATGAAGATGCGTTGTCATCCCTGAGCACCAAGATGAAATGCGGTTTCAGTAAAAAGCGTATCTGGTTCTCTACACTCACCATACGAAGCACAGCATCATTAAGCTGCTATTTCCCGCTGGTATTCTATGAGAGCGTAGTCCTTCCCTGGTCGAGCCAAACCATTCGTGCTTTAAGCACAATATAGAGGCTGCAGTATGTCTCTACCACGTAAAAAATGTTTAGCTTATGTTAAGCAGTGGCCTTGTACAGGCTGTAATGATGATAGAAGTTATCAAATCACTTAATTACTAAATCTAGGGATATTAAGTATTAACTTGGACTGATTCTAAACTGTATGTTATAATGAGCCTTTTTCGATCGATTGTTTTTTTTTTATAGAAGAGGGGGCAAACGTGCATGGCTCACCTGATGTTAAGTGTTAACCGCTGCCCCTGAACAACTGCAACACCAGGGGAATTCCAAGTGCAAATCAATGCAACGCAATGGATTAAATAAAATTAACTAACAACTTGCCTGTGCTATTTCTGACGACTCTTTTACACACTTTTAAAAGAATGTAGTATGGCTGCAACAGGAATGGTGTGGCTCGACTGGAGAAGGAATGTTGTAAACCCGTAATTCTGGCGTGAAATAGCAATATAATGCAGCTGGGCTTCGTATTGTAAGGGGACAGGAACTAGATACTCTCTTCAATGTTAATAAGGTATCTATTTGGGTTACAACGCAACTGAATTTTGATTTCAATCGTGAATAAATATAGATGTCTTTAGTTCACAGCTCTGTACTTACTTGTCTTGTCACATTAATTTCTGTTAAATACCTCATTTTCTAACAATGAGGCTTATACTTACTCTAATAAAGCATTTAGAATTTTTGATATATCCGCTGATAAATTATTGCTCCTGTATTACCTATTAAATAATGATTTAAATGTATTTTGATTCTTAAAAGTGACTCGAATTCATGTTTTAAACGTGTGCGTATCAAAACTTTCAGTGAAAGCGATGAAACAGGTATACCTGAGGTGATACAAGCCTGTTTTGCTCCGATACTATCGTCATCGAAGGTTTGCTGAGTTGAGCTAAAGTTAAATGAAATATCTTAAAAGACTAATCAGTGAGACGCATCAACGTAAAAAGAATTTTTTTTTTGAACAAAACACACGTAAATGAGGCTGAATAAGAATATATCCTTTCTTTTAACATTAAAAAACATTTATTTATTATAAGTACAACCAACAAAGAAAGAAAGAAGCGCTTCGTACATTTTGAGTAATGCCGGAACCATGTTCAACTTCTTGACACGCACTCACGCACACTCTCTGCACACACATATATACAAATAACACCATGTAGTTAGTTGCAAAATGAAAGATGCATATGTGTACGTAAGAACGTAATATTACAATAAATTGAGCATGGTTTGGGCTTGGGTTTTGTGTCACTTAAAATATACGTAGTGATCCGTCTTTCTTCTTTGTTGGTTTGAGTTTATTATTAAAAAACATATGATAAAAAGTAATATCCATAAATAAAAATATTGCGTGACCTCTCAACTTTTCATTTGCAACATAATATTACGAAAATATTAGCAGGAAAAATTTTACTTATATTATTCGAACAGCTTTCGTAGACCCTTTCAGTTATAATATTAAATCAATCTTTAATGGAGCGTAAATATCTTTGGTCAGCTTGCATAATGCCCATACGTTAGCATTGTGAGGTGATCGAATTTGAGATTGAGCCAAAGTAAACGAAAAGTTACTTTAGTAAATAATAATAAAAGGTGAATAAAATATATAATAATACAAAGTGATATAACTAGCACAATTAACCGCCCACCACATATTTTTTAATTATTTACAAAAATTGCTGAAATGTTTTTGTGTTTTAGTGGTACATTAAACAAAGCATTAAATGATAAAATATAATGAAAATGTTTAGATTTTTTATAAAAATTTAAATAAATGGAAATTAAGTGTTTTTTACAAAAAAAACACTATTGAAAAAAAACATTTTCATTCTTCTAATTTAATAATGGGTGTTGCCTCCCCTGGCTCTAATGACTTCTTGCAGGCGGTTTGGTAGCCCATCCATAATATCCTGGATATCAGATTGAGGAATGTTGTGCCATTCCTCTACTGCAGCTGCTTTCAACTCTCGTATGGTGGCAGCAGCTGGTACCCTGGCTCTAATGCGTCTTTTGAGATTGTCCCATATGTGGTCTAATTGGGTTGAGGTTGGGACTGCGTGCGGCCAGTATGGGCAACACTCCGGGCAATATGGGCTATAGCATTATCATGCATCAAAAGAAAATTCTGGCCAATAAAAGGAGCAAAAGGAATAACATGTTCTTGCAGAACCTTTTCGACGTTCCTGTGAGCATTTACAGCACCTCTTTCAAAGATAACGAGGTCGGTACGAGCCTCGTAACTGATGCCTCCCCATACCATAATTGAGCCTCCTTGATTTCCCACCTTTTCCACTATTGCACACGGAGCAAACCTCTCGTTTGGGCGTCTATACCCACGCTGGCGTCCATCAGGATCTCTTAAAGCAATTCTGCTTTTATCTGAAAACTAAACATTCTTCCATTGACTGCATTGACCAGTTAGCATGATCACGCGCGAAACGTAACCTGGCTGTTCTGTGTGATCTGAGGAGTTCTGGAGCGCGGTCTGGACGAAATGCTGTCAGATTTCTCTCAGCCAACCGTCTTCTTACTATTCTTTCACTTACACTGACATTTCTGACTTCAAACAGATGATTTCGAACCTCAGCCGATGTATGAAAGCGATCTCGTAACACATTACTGACTATAAAACGATCGTCTCGAGCTGACGTGTATCGATGTCGCCTTTGACCGGGTCTCCGTATGTCTCTCAACGACCAGTCTCCCGTTACCGCCGAATGGCGTCTCGTATCGTTTCGTTGTACGCGGTACTCCAAGTGCTCTTGCTATTTGCCGCTGGCTGTACCCCTCATCAGTTAAAGCTACAGCTCTAGCAGCTCCAGCAGTATCCAAAGGCATTTTTAAGCACAACACTAAATTTTTCTTAAGAAATTGACTTCAACAATCTGATAAGGATAACAATTTCAATAATTTTAAGCCTCAATATACCGATTCTAAATAACGCCAACTGTAGACTAATCTTTAAAATGGCGTTAAAACCACAAGATAAACAAAAAACAGGGTTTGTTTAATTTGTTTCAAAATGTTTTCAGAATCAAATTCCACTTAACAAAATAATAATCATGAAATGTAAAAACTTACAAAACCAAATGTAATGCCACTTAAGAAGGGTGGGTGGTTAATTGCGCCTGTGAGAATATATAAACTGCGTAAAAACGGAAAATATTATTCATCATCATCGTAATCATTACAGATTTTCACAAGTCCTCTGCTAAACATAGGCCTCCCCAAGGAATGCCACAATGCACGGTCCATAACAAATATCTGTTGTGTTTTGTATTATTACATACAACATCTATATTAAGCTGCTATTTCACGCTTATATTTACCGTCAGCTTAATTAATGAAATCAGGTGTTTCTTTGCGGAAATCCATTGTTTTGATTAAGGACGTAGTTATATTTTTGACGTGCTCGAATTTAGATATTCGAATTGCAAGCTGACTTACGCACGCACACATTGAAACAGTTTTCCGCTATATTTTATATATTACACCTAACAAATTTTGAAACTTGCTCAAACCAACAAAGGAAGAAAGGTGGAGCTGAAACCATGCTCAACTTCTTTACACGCACTCTCGCATAAATCTTTTTTCTATTTTTCTTTAACAGCCCGTAAAAGTTTACTGATAGATGCGCATATGGATGCACCTAAAACCATGTTTATGGTTGCAAATGATTTTAGATACTGTTACGAGCTTGGGGTTCGAGACAATTAAAACTGCCGAGTGAATTACCAAAATTGACACTTTTACACAATACTAATTACAACTTTAAACCACACTAATAACATAACACAATTTTACTACAGATCGCTTTAGTTCGCAGTTGTATCGCTTCGAAGTATTCGCTTGTATCGCCAATTCAATACAGAACCCGGTCGTGGCCTATACCGGCCTTATATAGGGCCTCAGATAGTTTCAGAACCTTCTACTGTAGAAACATCTAGAATGTTCAGTACATATCGGTCCCGAAATTTTTAGAATGATCTTGACTCTCTAGTTCTGCTACTCGATACCAGAGGGCGCTATTGGCTAGTGTTGCCATGTACAAGACATTAATAGTGGCGCGCAACAATACATACATGTACGTGAGTGCGTGTTCTTGCAATAAGGTGAGCATGGTTTTGGCTTGGTTTTGCATCCCTTGAAATGTACGCAGCGTTCCGGTTTTTTTTATTGGTATTAAGATACTTGAAGTAATATTTATTTCACAAGTATTAAGTAAAGTTAGTTGTCGAAACTTTGCAATCGCATTTGGTATCTGAAAAGATAATAATGTTCTTATAATTTGAGAGTGGGGTGTGGAGTTCAGCATTATTAAAAATTAATTTTGTATAGGCCGCCACAGCACGACTGGGCTTACAGTTGTATTTTTTATAGGAGACAAAGTCAAACAGCGTGCGGCTCACCTGATGGTAAGTGACTACCGCCGCCCATGAACAATTGCAACACCAGGGAACCAGGGTAATTGCAGATGCGTTGTTGGCCTTTTAAAAAGGAGTAGGCTCTTTTCTTGAAGGTCCTAAGTCGTATCGGTCCGGAAAAATCGCCGGTGGTAATCGATTCCACAAGGAAGTTGTGCGAGGAAAAAACATCTTCTAAATCGCACAGTGGTGGACCGCCAATCATCCAGATGGTGTGGATGATATCGGAGTTCTGCCGCGATGTGCGTTCGTGAAATTTGGTAGCTGGGATTAATCCGAACAATTCCTCAGAGCACTCCCGTGATAAATGCGAAAGGTGCAAGGGATGCAACATCTCTTCGCAGCGCCAATGAATCGAGCTGATCGGAAAGGACTCGGTCGTCGACGATTCGAGCCGCTCTGCGTTCGTTCAAGTGGAAGGAGCTGGCACTGGGAGCCCCAGCCCAGAGATGGGAACAGTATTCAATGTGAGGCCGAACCTGCGCCTTGTAAAGTTGCAGGCGTTGAGCCGGCATGAAATACTCTCCCGCTCTGCTGAGTACGCCAAGCTTTTAGAGGCCAATTTGGCCTTCTCTTCCAAGTCACCACGAAACTACGTCACTCAATATGTCGACGCCGAGTTCCGATACTGGCTGAGGCAACAAATGATGCCTTGAAACTGAGGAGATACAACAAAGGGCTTCTTTTTAGCGGTAAACGCGCAAACTTGTGTCTTCTGAGGATTAAACTGGACTAGATTTAGTCGCCCCAATCCGAGGACTTTGTTCAGCAAAGACTCGACTTCAGACATAAGTTTGTTCCGGTACTCGGCGACGTTTTCCCGAAATATTGGTACGGCCGGTGTATACACCTTTGCTATTGCTATGCACAGCACTTGTGATGCCCTATGGAGCATCACCAGTGCTGTGCATAGCAATGAATGTTACCGGCTTGCAATATATCATTGATATGCAGAAGAAACAGCGTTGGTGATAGCACGCAGCCTTGTGGAACACCAGCGTTAATGAGCATGGTCGGAGCATGCACCGTCTACAACGACCATGATGCTCCGATCTGCAAAGCTGGTGATCCAATTGCACAATTTCTCGGGAAGCCCATAGGAAGGGAGCTTCGAAAGAAGCGCTTTGTGCCAAACCCGATCGAAGGCCTTCGCAATGTCCAAACTAAAGGCCAATGCCTCCCCTTGGACTCTACTGCCTCCGCCCATCTTTGAGTCAGGTAGACCAGAAGATCACCAGCTGATCGACCCGACGAAAACCATATTGGCGGTCACTAATCAGCTGGTGATCCTCAAGATACCTCATGAGCTGGCAGTTTATAATGGATTCCATTATTTTGGAGAACAAGGAAGTGATGGCGATAGGCGTGTAGTTGGACGGGTCTGAGCAGTCGCCTTTTAGGGATCGGGTGGACAAAAGCTGTCTTCCATGATTTCGGGACTATGCCTAGGGGTAGGAGTACCGGAAAAGACGCGTAAGAACCGGTGCCAACTCCGGAGCACGTCCTAAGCACAATTGGTGGGATTCCGTCAGCCCACTGACTTGTGGATGTCCAGGGAGAGGTGCTTTGCGAACCGAGCGCTGTGAGAACCACACATCCGGAATGGAGCACTCACATCGCGGGATGGTCGGCGGTGTGTTCTCCCGTCATCAAGAGACGAGTTGGATGCAAAGGGGCCTAAAGGTCGGCTTTCTCTTTTGGCGTGGGCCAGTGAATCGTCCTCCTGTAAGGAGATGGTAGTGATGGCTTACAGAAATTCCTTGGACAGCCCAGCGAGACCAAATTCACGGGTTCCGAAGGAAGGCGAACTAGTTTCTCGCCAATTCTCCTATGTGCTCTGACTTTGCCTTGGCAATAACTCTTTGAAGGACCTGGAGGCGAAGTTATACTTATTTTTAAGCATGCTGGTGTTTACATCCTGAGCCGCCGAAGCCTCAGCTTAGGCCTGATAACACTCCTGCTTACTGCGTTATGCAGTCTTACAGGGCGAACAATGCAAGGCTGAGATCTGCCTCCGATGGGTACCACAGATGATGGAATAAATAGTTCCATTCCTGTAGCACCACATCAGTGACAGAGTCAGCAACAGCGCTGGGATCATCCGGCGAGAAGCAAACCCGCCCCATGGGTGGGATGCAAAGAAAGACCGCATTCCGTCCCAATCCGCCGACCTGTAATGCCAAACACGGCGGTAACCTGCAGAACGCAACCGCGAGGGGAGCGTGAGGGCACCACCTCCGGATGAGACAATGGTCCGAAGAGCCGAGAGGGTCATCGACGGAAACCTGATATCCGTCCGGATGAGAGGTCAGCAGAAGGTCCAACAGGGAAGGTGTATGATCCTCCACATCTGTATTACCGTACATGTACCGATTGTATGTGCATGTGTGAGTGAGGAATCTATTTTTATTTCATGGTATGTTTTATTGGTATGTGAGCTATGATATCTTAGATACATATATCTCGCGTATTAACTAGCTATGGAGATAAGCAGTTATTTTTGAATTTTACTAAAAGTCCCTCCACGTTTTCTTTCCAGAACTGGTCGTCTCTTTTTATGAATTCAAATTTATTTTACCGTCGCCTATTCACAGGCAAATATACACATATTTTGACCAGTTCGTAATTGGCCCTGAACTTGGTAGTACCATTTGCTTTTTGTGTTGACTGTAAAAACATCAGATTTATACAACCAAAAGTCAATTATCATTTGTTTGATTGCTTCTTTGGTTTTCATATTAAAATCGGATCATATGTTTTTCAATTTTAAAGAACCAATTTTATCGACTAGCTTCCATAAATGAAAATTTGTGGTTTATATGTAAACTACAGTTATGTATGTTAACATTTAATTCCCTTTCTAATTCTCGGGTCGTTTTACGCTTGTTGTTTTTGCTATTTTTTATAGATGGCACTATGCTTAAATTGTAACCGCATAGTAATTGCTTAGCAAAGAGAGCACAGTTGGTATTTTCAAGCTGCTTGCAAACTCTGGGAAACCATGAAGCTGTCAACTTTTCTTCTAGTTTTCAAGAGCGAGTTCGCATTCTGTAATACAGTGCTTCTTTCAATAAAGTTTTTCTATTCTGGGGACTTCACCAACTGTACCATAAGGTCAAGTATTTATAAGAATAGTTCCGTGGTCTGACAAAGACCTTTTACCTGTTGAACCCACAAGATTTCTCGAATGACATATGATCAGGTGGCACAATTCCTTTTTTTTCTGGTCTGGAACATATGACAGAATATTAATTTCTCACAGTACAGGACTTCTTTACTGTGTTGGTCACCAATTGTCGCAGCGTTAGAAGAAGCATCGTAGCTTGTGCCGTATGAACGTTTCCTCACTTACGGCTTTTGTTTTATTTGTTCAATTACGGCTATCATTGGTATTCCTTGAGACGACATATTTCCGATGAGTTTTACATGCTCCACCTCTTTTTTTCCTAGTCTCAACCTTACAACGCACCGCCGTTTTTTCTTGCATTAACAAACTTAATTACGCGTTGCTTCATACTACCACAGAGGTACGGTGGGATGTCTCCATAGGCAAGAATAATATGAAGTTGGATATATCCAGCACCAGTAGATATAATTCCTGATTTATGCCCATTTTAATATTGCCATAAAGCACTTTCTCGAGCTTTAAATTTTCATCACACATTTTGCAAAGAAGTTTATCATTTTAATGAAAGCCAGCTCTTTTTTCTTTATTTATACTGCTGTTCAATAAATTTCAACCATTCTCCTATCTTTTGACTTACATTCATTAACTGCACATTTTGGCTCCTGTAGTTAAAAAAGACAACATTAGTACCTAAAGTAAAATAGTAAAACAAAATCTTATTACTTTTAACTTTTTCCGTTTTTATCTTATCAGCACTTTGGATTTTCTTACTTTTCTTGAAGTTAAACCATAAACTAGTAAGCACACAAACTTTGTTATTTATGTGTAATCATGTATAACTATCTAGCTAGTATGAGATTAATTTACCAAACTTTTAACTAAATTCTCTAAATTTTTTCGTTATCTTTTATTTGCTAAAAATAGCTTGGTTTTAAATGAAAATAATTTTAAGGATTCTATCGCGTTTAATTTAACTTTTAATTCCGTTTCAGGTGCTTTACAGCACCCATAGTCACGGGACCCTGGGTGCTGTAAAGCACGAAACGTCGGGAATTAAAAGTTAAATTAAACGCGATAGAATCCGTAAAAATTACTTTCATTTAATGTGTAGTCTTCGCGTAAATATAAGAAATCATTATAGCTTGGTTTTATTTCCCATTACGTCTGAATCGTAATTTGTTGTCACTCTAAAATAAATATTTTATTTTATTTTATTGGAGAGCTTACAGCTACATTTATGTACAATGTAGATTACATTACTATATTAAAATTTATATTCCAATAAAAGCGTCCACATACGAGGGAGGTCAAAAGTTCACGAAGTGACAGGGAAAGATAATGAAATTAAATATTAAACTATTTTCCTTTTCAATGTATTCTCCATTAAACCTAATACATTTATTAGATCTGTCAAATAACTTATTAATACCGTCTAAAAAGGATTTGTCTTGGGCGTCAAAATAGGCGAAATTGCCGACTTCACTACATCATCGTCGCCAAATTTTATACAACGCTTTTATTTCTTCATTTTGAAACAAATAATAGTCGCTTGGGGCCAGGTCTGAGCTGTATTCAAAACCGCACCGAAACGAATGGCAGCCGTCACAACACGGCTTGTGTGCACGGGCGCATTATCGTACAAAAGGAGCACGCCTTTGTAAGCTTTCCTCCCTTTTTTCTTTAATAGCTTCTTTTAATTGATCTAGTAAAAAGCGTAGTATTCTCCGTTATGGAAACACCACGTTCCTTATAATCAATCAAAGGATACCTTCTGTATCCCAAAAGACCGTCGCCATGATCTTTCCGGCCGAATGAGACACCTTATAGTTTATATTAGGAGTTGTGCCTTTTATGCCACTGCATTGACTCTTGCTTTGACTCAGGTTCATAATGGTGAACCCAAATTTGACCACAATAACCTTTGATTGCTGATATTTACTTGCAAATATTTTTGAGTTTTTACCCAAATGAATTTGAAATCATTTTCCTTGCCACGGTTTTTGGCTTTAGTCAAAAGTAATTTATTTTTTACTGTTAAATGATCATTTACATAAATTATGTTAGTACCATGCTAGTAGATATCTGCAGGACATAAAGTTTTACAACAACGAGTAGCAGCAATAAAGTCTTCTTTTACGTATCGATTTAAGAAAGACACTATAATTGGATTAAATTTGCTATCGCGGGAGGGAACTCTTGCTACGAAATCGATATTCATTTTATTAATTGGAAGCATAACCTTAGAACCTATTTTCGCAATAATTTTATGCAGGTTTTCATTGTCTTTCATAGGAACTCCCTTTATTTCCACGTTGTTGAGCCTCAACCATTGACTTTTGTCATTGAGATCCTCTTCTATCTGGGCTACTTTTCCTTCTAAATTAGAGACTACCTCTTGCACTTTCATACAGCTCACCTATAAATGCTTTGAAAGCAGTTACTTCATTTTAATTTCCTTAATATCGGTAATAACCTCCAGCAAGAGATAAAGTCAACAATATTAGCCTACTCATGCATAACATTTTCTAATGAAGCTGGCTTGGGCGAACTTTTGCGTTTCCTAACATTACGTTTCTTACGTAGGACTCATGGGACATTTCCACGATGCTTGTCGTTTACGGATAGTCAAGTCCTTCTTCACTAACTACATTTAATTCCATCCAAAACGTTTTCACCACATCTGCCACACTTGTTAACCATGTTAACTGATGATAGTACTTGCCAAAATTATAGTTATGACCAAAAGTTTGAGAACCGTTTGTAGGGTACAACGAGTATAAGACCAA
The DNA here is from genome assembly GCA_029286625.1 of Parnassius orleans. Lineage (NCBI taxonomy): Eukaryota > Metazoa > Arthropoda > Insecta > Lepidoptera > Papilionidae > Parnassius > Parnassius orleans. Next base: position 77,988 of record JAGSMP010000622.1, read on the forward strand.
TAATAGCGTGCGCTCAGTAGGCTTTACGGGTGCGTGCGCTTAGTACGAGATTGAGTAATAGACTTAAAATATTGTCGGCCATCAAAAACAATAATAAATTATTTTACTTTATAAAGGACTAAGACTTGTCGATAACATTATAATAATGCACTATCCTCGTATGCATGGCAAACGTCAGGCAGAGCGCCGACGTGACTTCTCTCTGGAAAGCCTAGCAGCTGTCTAACACAGAATGCTTTTAATCCTAGCGGAGACTGTCTAATTTAAATTGATCCAAACGTGTTTATAGTACTTTTAAAATATTTTTACAAAAATAATATAGTCATTTTATTTTTAATTTTAAAGGGTATTGGTTAAAAAAGATGTTCTTCTATTATATTAAGCAATTATTTTATTCCATTATGTAACAGGAATTGGTGAAAATAATCGTTTTATCCACAGCATTTTCATAAAAATTTCACTTGGTTTGAATTTTTAGTTTCTTATGTATATAACCTAAATTAAATACCTTTTCTAGTAACTATTTTACTTGGGGTTTTTCAAATTAATTTTTTTTTTGTAAAATTGTCGCCATTTCAGATATTGTAAGCTTTAAAATTGCCGTCAAAAGGAAAATTAAGAAAACTTCTGTTTATTTTTCTTGATAGCATCCACAAATACTGTATTAATATAAAAAAAATCTTTTAACTATTTAGAGGAAAAAATTTCCTAAAGTTATAAGTAATCAAGATTTGTGTAAGATAAGTGGTAGTGTAAGATACTGGAAATATTCATCATCTTCATCATCATTACAGCCCTTCACAAGTCTACTTTTGAACATGGGCTTCCGTCGAGAATGCCACAACCCACGTTCCAGAGCCACACCAATAAAATAAGATTGCTCTCACACAATGGATTTTCTTTTAATAAGTTGGATGTAAAAGTTTTAATAATTTCAAATTTCAATTAGACAAAAGTTAGTTCTTGTGGACGTAATTTTTTTTATCGAGGTCGCTTGTATTTCGTGTCATTCTAATTTTGTTTCATTTCAATAATTCTCAGTAAATATATAAATTAACTAAAACGAACTAAGCGTGCCCAAACATGGTTCAAGTTTCTTTTTATAGTATAAGGGTGACAAACGAGCACACAGTCCTCTGATGGCAGTGGATACTGTATATATATATATATATATATATATATATATACCGATCCTCTTAGATCGCACCATGAGCCACCACATTAAAAGTATTTGAGTTCCTGGCGCCCCTTTAATGGGGCAGGGGTGAAGAATCTCCGGAGTAAAACCGGCGACGAGGTTCGCCACCCGTCACGTTCTGTCTCCCGGAGGGGCGAAAAGTGGATTGCAGGCCCGTCTGGCTACGCTGAATGTATGTGGGCAATGAATGATAAGATGGATGAAATATGCGAAATGATGAATGATAGAGGAATAGATGTGTTATGTGTAAATGAGACGAAACGAAAGGAAGGATGCCACTGCACAAGGCGTATACCGCTTACTGGTCTGGTGTAGACGAGACCGAGCGGGCATGCCAGGAGTCAGTGTCATCCTTTCAGAAAGAATGGGTTAATGTGTGAAAGAGTATGAATGTGTAAGCCCAAGGCTGCTATGGATACGAATGAAAGTGGAAGCAGAAGTTGTTTGTGCTAGGGTGTACGCCCCAGACATATCTAAGCCCACTTACATAAGAGAGCAGTTTTGGGACATGGTAAGGATGGTTGATGAAATGTGAAATGAAAATATCATTATGTTAGGAGATTTTAATGGAAGGGTTGGGGTGAAGAGGTCTGGTTATGAAAGGATATTAGGAATGTTTGGCGATGAAAGTGTAAATGAGAATGATGAAGACCTCCTCGCCGTATGTGAGGAAAATAATCTTTTGTGACGAATACTTTCTTTCGCCATAAGAGGATTCACATGTATACGTGGGAAAGAGGTGATGATAGAAGCATGATAGATTTCATAATTGTGGATGAAAGAATGCGGAGCGCAGTGGTAGATACAAGAGAGTTTACCGGGGTCCAACGTAGGACGGATCATTACTTGGTATTATGCCGAATTAATGGTCTATTCAGGCGTTGGCGGTATCGGACATCTGTGTCTACCACGTTTACGTTACAGTTTTGCGTTACAGCGTATAAGAACAGAGAGGTTACAAGATGAAGGTGTGAAAGAAAGTATAAATGTAGACTGAGGGAGAATATAAATGGTTTGAATGAAATATGTATGAATGATTTAGACCTGAAGACTGTATGGAATAATAAGAAAGTTTTGGCGGATGCAGCCACCGAAGTATGTGGTGTAAGTAAGAGAACAAATGAAAGGAAAAATAATACGTTGTGGTGGGATGATGAGATTCGGATGGAAGTTGAAGCAAAGAAGAGCATGGCTAGATTTACTAGCAACAAAGCTGGTAATTCTGGCGGTATGAATGATGAGATTGAAAGAAAAAAGCAGACTTTAGACTTATAAATAAGAGAGTAAAAGAAGTTGTTGAAAGGAAAAAGCAAGAAAGAACGGATAAGAATGATAGAAGGATATCTGATAACTTCAGGCAAATATTAAAATGTTCTGGAAACTCGTAAGAACTGCTAGGGAAATTCAAAACAGCCTAGAATGAATGCTATACGAGACGAGAATGGCTGTATGCTGAATGATGAAGTTTCAATTTAAAGAGATGGAAGGAATACTTTGAAAGCGTGTTTATGGTGAAGGGTCGTCTGAATTAAGTGAAAAAGAAATTCCGAAGAAGTGGAGAGAGTAGGGAGATAAGTGTAGATGAAATAATGAAAGCAATGAAAAGCATGAAAGCAGGTAAGGTAGCCGGATATGATAGAGTATCACTCGAAATGCTAAGGGCTGGAGAGGGAGTGGTGGCAGCCTGCTGTACACCTTGTTTAATTTATGTTGGGAACTGAAGCGGGTACCAGAAGACTGGTGCAAAGCCGTTATAGTCCCAATATATAAGGAAAAGGGTCACAGCAGGACTGTAAAACTACATCAGCTCACTAAGCATTGTGAGTAAACTGTATGCTAAGGTGTTAATTGAAAGAGTTATGGAAGAAACTAATGGAAAAATTTGGAATGTGCAAGCTGGATTTAGAAAGGAATGGGATGTACGGATCAAGTATTTTCTATGCGCATGATTGCGGAAGTTTTGGCCAAAACCAGAAAGTTTTGTGCTTTCATGGACTTGGAAAAGGCTTATGACAGAGTGGACAGGAATGTGTTATGGCAAACACTTAACTCATTTGGTTTGAGCGCTGGTTTGATACAGGCATTGAAGTCTCTTTATAGGGACTCTAGTGCTTGTGTCAGGATCAACGGGGTCTACTCGGACTGGTTTGGCATCCAAAAAGGTGTCAGACAGGGCTGTGTAGCTTCCTCCTGGCTGTTTAACCTATTTATGGACAGTTGTTTGCAAACTTTGAAAGTTGAAGAATGTGGGTTGAGAATGGGTGAGTTAACCGTCAAATGCCTTTTGTACGCCGATGATCAAGTCATATTTGTATCGTCGGTGGCCGAGTTGCAAATGATGGTTACTAAATGAACCGGTCATTAAAAGAAAGAGGTGAAAGTGAACGCAAGTAAGACGAAAGTGATGGTTTCTGAAAGAGAAGAAAGTAAAACGTTATGTGAAATAAGAATAGAAGGGAGTTGATTGAGCATGTTTATTTAGCAGGGATTGTAGATATGATAAGGATATAGAACGACGAGTGAACGCAGGAAATAGAGTGAATGGGGCTCTACACGCTATTGTGAAGAGTCAGAATGTGTCAAAAGGCACGTTTGCAATTCACAATGCTGTGTTAGTCCCTACTTTAATGTATGGTAGTGAAAGTTGGGTCTGGCAGAAGAAGCATGAGAGTAGAATAAATGCTGTAGAAATGCGGTCATTAGGAGTATGCTAGGCTGAATCTGAATGACAGGGTGAGAAATAGTGTGATAAGAGAAAAGTGTGGTTTGCAAGATGACGTTGTGACCAGGATTAAGAAAGAATGCTTCGCTGGTTTGGTCATGTAGAAATAATGAACGAAGAAAGAGTGACAAAGCAAATTTATGCTGCAGAAGTGACGCCCTAGACGAAGGTTTATCGACCAAATTGGCGATGTATTGAAAATAGGCCAGATTAGGAGTACCCTTAACCGACGAGCGTGTATGCGTAGATATATGGATGTAAAGGAGGCGAAAGAGGTGTGCCAGGATCGTGCAAGTGAAGTCCGTAGTCTCTGCCTACCTCTGGGTGACAGGCGTGAGTGTTTATGTATTTATGTATGTATGTATATATATATAAATATAAAATAAATTTTTGTTTTGCGTTGTCACCCTGAGAACTAAGATGGAATGCCCTATCCAGTAAAAAGGGTTTCGGTTCTCTAACTGTTTCGTATGGTGAGTGTCTCTACACTCAGCAGAAACAGAGCAGCATTAAGCTACTATTTTACGCTTTTATTCTGTGAGAGCGTGGTCTTTCCCCTGTCGAGCCAACCCTTTCATGCTACAAGCATAATTATAGCTGTGGCATGGCTCTACAACGTACAAAAGTTTGTATATGTCACATTTATAAAGTTAAGGGTGACAAGCTAGCACACACCTGATGGTAAGTCGATTAGGAATCAAAATACAGAAATGAGCCTTCACATATACGCTTTTATATGGATCACTACCTAATGAAACACCGCAGCATCATGCTGCTATTTATCGCTGTTATTCTGTGAAGGACGTCATCGTCGGCGTCTTCCCTGGTCAAGTAGAGCCATCGGTACTAAAACCAAAATATAGAAGAAGCGTGGCTCTACCACGTCTAAAAGTCTAACTAGTAAATACTTTTCCTTCTGGTGATACTCACTTCGACTTCAAGCAGTTACCAAATCTCCAACTATCTTCCAGCAGCGTGTAGTACTTGCAGGATAACGTTGAACCATTACAGTATATAAAAGTCAGAAACATAGGTAAGAACATAGGTATCCCCAAGAATTCCTAATAGGAGAATTTTATCATAGTTTCTACACTTGGCGGGCAAGTTGGCAACCGCAGATTTTTTGATGTTATTAGAAGACGTCGCCTGGCTCTCTGATTTGTTTACCTCTGTCGCCTCTAACGACACCCACCGGACGATATTAGGTGGTGGATATTCTTACACCGCCACTACACTGTCAACTTTGTTATTTGGATGAAATTCGTTATGTCTTTTTATACCCGCTGTATTTTCTTATAATTTACTCCATCATAACATCGCTGATAATAATGATAAAGAATTTATATGAACATATTTATTTTAGGGAGAAACAGACTGATCTCACGTACGCGATGCAACGCTCCCACGTCGGTGCACACTTGACTACGTATGCAACGTACGTTTGGCGTCAGACACTCTTGTCACTTCTTAGCGGACGCACGAGTACAAACTTATAGTATGTTTACTGATTCTAGGAGAAATAAATAGCAAGAGAGTTCGTGAATACCATACATTAGTTTAGAACTGGAAAATGATGACGAATTGATTTATTCTGTACTTTTGTATGACAAAAGTGCAATTTGAGAGATTCATAAAATTATTGAAAGTGTAATAAAAACAAAATACGCATTTACGGAAGTCTGGTAGCAGAGAAAGACTCAAGTGTAAAATTAAAACTATTTTCCAATAACATTTAAAGATATTCAGTTTTGTCTCCTGAAAAATTAGGACGCACCGAATTCCCCTTCTTAAATATATATACGAGTATACTTTAATGGCGCAGGGCAAGATTATGGTTCACGAATGTGTGCGCAAACTCATATGCACTTTTTATTCCCTCACTCTCATAGTCCGATGGGACGATAAACTGACACGAATATAGAGATATCACACTCAGAACCAACGGCTTGTACATTCTTTCTGAAGCACCGAGGCAAAAATATCGGGTTGCTACTGAGACTTTCGTGATAGAAAACCCATCTGATTTTGGGCACGATCACACATATTACTCAAACGTTAAAGAACTGTCCTTGGTTGAGTTTAGTTTTATTTTTTATTTGTTTGCAGGTAGAGGCATATTATAAATTCTTACGTAATTTTCTTCATTTAGTTGTTATTAAGTACCTAATTTTTGGGAGGCATTGGATTATAGTTTACATTTAAAATATTTTTCTAATATTAAAGGCAATAAGGTGTATCATTGTAGAACGAATAATTGGTGATTCAGCTTGCTTATTTAGGGCTTATCTGTTGTGTGAGAATCAATTGTTGACTTGATAAATTCGGAAGCAAATGCGTTGTGAAATACCTTATTACGGCCATTTTGTTGATTTTTACAATATCAAACACAAACGTATAGTTTACCCAATAACATTATAAGTACATTCGTACCGCCTTCCTGAATTAATGAGCTGTTCATTTCATTTTGGCAACAAAACGCGTGCACGGTGGGGTCTATTTGTTTATGATGTGCTACGCGTAAGTTCTAGGAACACACTGGTCGTATGCGTGAGATTACGTACGAACATCCTCTCCACCTTCCCACGTCGATCTAGACATCGCAGATCGACGTTGCGTCGGACGCGTGTGATTGCGTTGCATACGATAAGTGTTTCTAATACATAGTTTTCATACAAAATCAAGAGTCCAGACGTCATAATGCGTTGTACATGTTGCACGTGGGACCAGTCTGTCTCTACCTTTATACTAGCAAGAAGAAATAATTGTGGGAGTATCGTTTTAAATTAGGAATAATTATATTGTTTAATTAGAAATAATAATTCATTTATTGAAATTGAATGATATATCACTTTCAAATAAATTTGTGGGTACTGTTATACGGGGCTTCACGAAATGTCTTTTAAATAACTATTTAGAAATTACAACTGTATTTTATTATAGAAAGACACAAATTAAGAATTGAATTTGAGAGGCGAGTATTTGGATGAGAGTGTATGACGGACTGACTGGTATTGCTAGTCTTGAAAATGAAAGTACTGAAGCTACTAAGAGTGCTGACCGTGTGCTTTGTGTCAGCGGATCCCTATAAAGGGGATCTATAACAACCCCTGTTAAGAGGAAACTCACCCTTGAGTGAGTTTACGGCTACCTATGCGTAGCTGTGGTTGATCAGCGTGATGATGACTTTCTGTATTTTCTTTGTTAAAATTAAATGCTCTCTGAAAGACTTTCTCTTACAAATTATATAGGTTATAAAAAAAGATAGTGCTACAGATATAAGACTTATTATAGAGAAACTAACATTATACAAATTTGGACTTTCTAGGTGTCTAGTCGTTTGATAATCTGATCGGAATCAGTGTCGTACGATTTTAAATTTTCTAAATTCAAGGTTTTTACATTTATAGAAGACGTAAGGTTAACTGAAAATTTGTTAAAGTTACTTAACTTACAACAGCTATCATTATTAATATATTAAAATCTGAATATATTCCGGGAACATATTATGAGTACTGTAGAGTTTCTAATTTCAGATTCTTATGAAAGCTACGCAATCAGGTGGAATTGTGAGTAAACCTGTACCGGAGTGTGTTCGGTTAAATTGTTACTACACCCATTGATAACTTAGTGGGTTTGGTTTGAACAAAAATCCATTTGTTGTTGTATAGTTTATGCCATATATCCAGGTCACCGGAAATAAGTCTAAATGGACAGTTATCTGGGATTGATATCAAGGTTTCGTCATAATTTCTATTTCACAGGGTACATTATTGGATACTGTAGCTACATCTATACATCACAAAGGTAGGTATTTGTCGGGATATTTTTACAATTATTTATGTCTTGTAGATAAACATAACTTGTTTTATCTTTGCTTAGCGCTACAAACTTTTCAGAAGGGATGATCATGGAAGAGTTTGCTCGATCTCGAGCATGGAGTTGGCAAGGGTAGGTTTTATATATATTATATTCTAACAAACTGACTAAGGGTAATTTTATGATAAAAATAAGCTTATTGTCAAATAATAACATACTAAATCGGCAATGTTAATTAAAGTATGAATGTTGCTTAATTCTAGAGATATTGGAAAATCTTTGTATTTTGGCATAATTCTTAGGTTACTAATTATATCATTATACATTTGAGTTGGGCTTAGTATAGATGGATGTATGTTGGTTTTACAAATAAAATTGAGTTTAACAAATCTTCAACTTTGAAGGACATTGTAAGTAAATTAGATAGCAAGGTATTTAAAACATTTGATAGTTTCGTTTGAAACTGAGTATATTTAACATTTCAGATGCGTTTTTAACAGTAGAAGATAAGAGTTCAATGGCGCTATTTAACTTTATTTGATTGTCATTAATTCCTCCAGGGATTTATTAACATTAGAAATAGCGGATTTAGAAACTAAGATATGCCTTTTGATAGATTCTGCTAGTTTATTTTCATTATTAAACAGAGCATGAATAGCTTTGTTGTAGTTTTCAGCGTCATCTTCATCCAGTGTACGAAATGTGTTTAATACTGTGCCAATACCTGAGAACCAGGCAGATCTCTTGGACATACCGTTTAAGATAATATGGGAAATCGCATTAAAATCTCAAGATGTCGTTGTAAAGTGCTTCTAGGTTGTAACATATTTTCACACTGAGTATAATCTATTTCGGCACCTCACGACACTGAAATCGGACTATTTTAAATACTTCATGAATGTTTTCCAAATGATGTTGGATTGGATGTACGTCTACTGGTATAACGATGTGAAATTGATCATTAATTATCCTCAATGTACCAACAGGGTCGAAGAATATACCAGGGCTCTTGTCGATGCGTTCAACATATTGACCATTGCCGGTTGCAAGAATAATAGCACAAAATGCGATGGTGGTTCTGTAAATAATAATTAAAAGCTTACTAAGTCTAGATTGTATAATAATGTGTATATAATGAAAAGGAAAGTGTATAAATTAATTGTAAGTATTAAATATATGTTAAACGAATGTATTTTGATATTTAAGAACTTATCTCATGAGCGAGTTTTACTGTCGAAGTGGTGTTTAACATGGCGTCTGTTAATAAGTAAGGGTATTATTACTGTGGACCTTGACGACTTTGTAAGGCCCTTCCAAATAGGGGAGAGGTTTGCGAAGACGAAGATGATTTCTGACGTAATCTCCTATTTTATATTTGACCGTGCGAGAGTTTCTGTCGTAGTATGTTTTAGACCTTTCTTTTGAAATTTGTATATTTTGTGTGGGCTTTCTCTCGAGAAATCTTTAATCGATGCTGGAGCATTTTAATGTAATCGGGATAGGTAACGTTACCTTTGATTCGAAAATAGCATCGGGAATATACGGCTTATGACCAAAAGAAGTTCGTAAGGAGGAACTGAGTTGTTGTATGGACGTTACTGTTGTAGGCTAACATTGCTGTATAGACGTATTTGTGCCAATCGGTTTGGTTTTCGTTCACGAAGGACTTAAGATACTCTTTCAAAGTGGCATGGCTCCTTTCGAGAGCACCTTGAGTCTGGGATGATATGGAGAAGACCATATCTGTCTTATTTTAAAAATTCACATGTGCGTTTGAAAAGGTCAGCCAAAATTTGTTCCTGATCGGTGATTATTGATTTAGGGATTCCAAATTGTGAAATGAAGTGAACTAGAGCTTCGCATGTTCTTCTGCGGTGACATTGGAAATTGGATAGCTGTGTGAAAATTTGGTTAGATCATCTTGAGAGTGAGTATAAATTGAGTTTGTGAAACCCTGCTTCAAGGGCCTATATCTAAACTTATTTTCTCAAATGGCGAGTAGAAGTGGTTGTGATTTGCATAGGAGACCGGTTAATCTTGCGTAACGGTTTATTTGTTTGCAAAGTTTGCAATTTTGTACATACTCTCTATATCTGCGCGCATGTTTTTCCAATAATAACGTTCTTTAATTCTATTATACATTTTATTTGATCCTAAGTGACCGGCTATTGGTATATCATGATTTTCTTTTAGAATTTTGATATCTCTGTTGGTACAGGGTATATTATGGAGTTATGATGTATATTTATTGTTATATTTGTATTGTTATATAAATACATAAGCATGCCGTATATTTTGACAAACGAATGTTGTTCGAACAGATTCTTAAAATCAGAAATTGCGATTTCACTGATATTACCTGAAAGTATAATGTCGTCCTAGCGGCTTTTAAGGTCTTGAAGATTTCGGGATAGGAACAGTCATCAAAATAATATACTTTTGTGAAGAGAAGATAATAAATTTTGCCTTTAGACTCTATTTTTAAACGAGTGAAGTTCTCGTTCTTCGTTTAAGACCTTGTGTCACTTAAACCGGAAAGAATATCTTCAAGGTAGGGATTTGATTCGTCAAAATCGATAGATACAGGGACTAGGATTTGCAGTCACTTTTAAAAGGCTCTCATTATACTCTTTATATAAGTATTAAATGTCTCATCCTTTTAGAAAACGTTTTAAGGAATATAGAGTAATCGTCGTTGCAGTGGGCCAAGTTATTTTCAGAGTCTTTATTTGATTCATTACAGGAATTTTGTGATTTTATGTCTAATGGAATTGAATCAGTGTGTTCGGGATTCAGGAGTTCCGATGGGCTGAGATCCAAGTCACCCAGTTCAATGAGTTCTTCGAGAATGTCTGAAGGAAGTTCGGAATCTTGAGTAGTTTGGGGTTCTTCGTGGAGGTGGAAGGTTGGATCTGAGATAGTATCATTTTGTACAACCGGATTAACAGGAAAGGATAATGCGTCTGCGTTACTGTTAATTTTGCCCTTTTGTATTCGACCTCGTAGTCGAACTCTAATTTTAGCCTCCACCTTACTAATTTTGACCCCGGGTCTTTGTAGTTAAATAACCACTTAAGTGGGCGGTGGTCGGTAATACTTTTAAAACGGCCATACAGGTATGGCTCAAATATTTTTAGTACCGAAAAGAATTGCTAAGCATTCCTTTTCTGTTATACTGTAGTTACACTCTGCTTTATTTAAAGTTCTTGAAGCATAAGCGACAGGTCTATCATTCCCTATGGGACCCTGTGATAATATGGCCGAAATAGCAAAGTTTGATGCATCAAGTCAACACGAAAGGTTTTGTGAAGTCTGGGTAGGCTATTGGAGCAGTAGTCACTAATTTTTAGAGTTTGAAGGCTAATTGTTGCTCATTTTGCCAATCGAAAGGAAACATTTTTCTTCAGAAGGTTTGTAAGAGGTTTTGCAATTTTGGATAGATTTGGTATAAATCTTCGATAGTATGACGCTAGTCCCATGAAAGATTTGATGTCTTTTGGACATCGAGGTTGGGAAATTGTTGAACAGCTTTAGTTCTCTGGGTTTTTTACCCCTCGTTGGTAATGATATGACCAAGATATGATACTTCCTTTCGGAGAAATTCGCACTTATCTGGCTGGAGCTAAGATTGAAGTGTCGGAGTCTGTCAAAACGTTAGAAAGATTATTTATGTGTGTTTGAAGATCATATGAGTAATAACGATATCATCTAGGTAGACGAAGCACTGGAGTCCTTGTAAGCCAGATAGGGCAGTGTTCATCAACCTTTGGAATGTTGAAGGGCGTTTTTGCCCAAAAGGCATCCTTGTGAATTCAAAGTGTCCTTGCGGGACGGAGAAGGCAGTTTAGGAGCATCCTCGGACATTCTTATCTCTGGAAGCAGAAGCAAGATCTAAAGTGCTAAAGTATTTACATTTCTAACTGGTCAAGAATTTCTGTTATGTTGGGTATCGGATAGGAATCTCCTATAGTGATGTCGTTCAGACGACGGTAATCTATGACATCACGCGCCATTTACGTTGCCCGGACGCATCGGTTTTCTTTGGTACTATCCAAATTGGTGATGACCAGGTGATGTCGTTTGATGATGCCATCGTCAAGCATTTTATTTATTTGGCGTTCTACTTCTGGCTTATGAATGTCAGGAAGCGGTAAGACTTAGTGTTAATTGGTATAGAAGATGAAGTAGAATTTCGTGTTGCAAGACGTTTGTGTTAGTTAATTTGTCGCCAGGCAGATGAAAATATCGAGTAAGTACAGGAGATCGCATAGTGCTTCTTTTCTCTTTGTTTAGGTGTGACAATCTTAAGAGATTTAGAGTTTGATCGGTGCGAGTAAGGGCGTTATTTCGTGAACCGTCCGAAGAAGTATAAAAGATTTGATGATTATATTTATTTTCCAAAGGTTGTAGCGTTAATTTTAGATCGGAATCGACGATTAATTCGCTTTCGGAAGTATTTACAACGGAAATATTAATTTTGAATTTGACTTCACTCTACGATGCAGTTAGCTAGGAGCGAGTCTACGGGGTTCTGATCGAGAACAAGTCCTTCTTTAATGTCCGGATTTCTAACAGAACACTCTATGATAGTTTCACATCGAGGTGCAATAGTATAGACTGGCTTAGTGAAACAGAGCTCTATTTCATCTTTATATATTTTTAGGGTGTTGTTGTCATAATTAATTTTGCAATTTAATTTGATAAGGAAGTCGCTACCGATGATTCCATTCATAAATCAAACGCCGGAAGTACGTAGAAGTTATGTTGGTAGAACAAAATTCAATTGGGATGTGACCAAGGGATGTAACAGTCATTTCTATACCAATTATTTCTATAGTATTGTTTATTTTGGCATTTTTTCTACAGCAGAATCTTTAATAATACTGATAGCTGCGCCGGTATCGACGAGCAAGGATAAGGATTTCGACGAGACAGAAGTTTGAACTTTATAAAAGGTAAGTATTTTTTGATGGATTTGTAGAGATGTTATATATTTTAATATTGTTTTCTTTCTTTTCAGATGCAGGAGACGAACTCTTCGATATGACGCCGTTGATAGGCTGTTTGGTATTGAAGTAGAATTGTTAATTTTCAATCTGTCGGTTTGGGGCTGGATACCCTGTCGGTTAGATTGACTTGGAACGGGAATAGATGCAGACGAAATATTCTTCGATATGACGCCGTTGATAGGCTGTTTGGTAATGGAAGTAGCATTATTAACTTCAATCTGTCGGTTTGGGGCTGGATACCCTGTCGGTTAGATTGAGTTGGAACGGAATAGAAAATGAGCGAAATGCTGTGTGATTGGCAATGGGGTGAGTATCGGTTTCGCTATTTAGTCTCCCGTGCGATACTGGACGGAAATCCTCCGCGTTTAAATGATGGTTGGTGTTATCGACATTTTGATCGTCTGCATAGCAGCATTGATATACTGATTACGATTCGGGAAAGTGTGAGGCGGTGGACCATTATTATTGTAGTTATTGCGATTAACATTATTACTATATTGTTTTGAACATTACCAAATCGTCGTCGATTATTAGACTCGCGTTTGCGGCATGTTTCTAATGTATGACCGGGTATTTTATAAATATCGGCACACTGGATAATCAGTTCTGAACATAGAGGAAGACCCAGCTGAATTATTAAAGGCCCTCTCGCGTGGTTGTTTGGTTTTGTTGAAAATTACGACTAGTAAAGCGTCTTTGGTTTGAATCCTGGGTATTTGTTTGACTAAGATGGCGTCGAGTCACCTGGAATATTTTTCTTCAGACACGGCAAAATTAATAGCATCATTGAGCGTATCGGATCGCGGCATCGAACTACTGTTGATAGACGAGGATTTAAGCCAACCACGAGTGTGTAACGCTAAGTCCTGCATTGCCGCGAGACGGCCTGCCAGTTCTCCCTTTTTTAGTAGGTATTGATATATTTATTTCTGTTAATAATTTAGACAAACACGTCTCTATTCGTAGGGCGTACTGGTTGACCGTTTCGTTATTGGACTGACGACATTCTTGTAGGTCTGAGAGCAGTGCAGCGTAATGTTTTCGTCACCGAATTGGGATTTAAGAAAGTCTTCTAACTGTGACCAAGATTCAAATATTTTAATCGAGCACGCACTTTCGCGCGTCCTAATTGACTAAGTATGTATTTTAAAAGAATATCCTGTTGTTGATCTGACGCGAGGTTCATAGCATTACTACAGTTATTAATAAATGGCATTAATTTTTCTCGGTTGCCGTCAAACTTACTTATAAATTTACAAAGAATATTGAGATCGATGTTTGGTGTCGAAAACCGGTGTATTCGTCTTTAGGCATTGTGACGGACGAGGGTTAGTCAAAACAAAGATAAGGTACTCGGCTCTGCGTGGGAGTAGTAGATAAGGCGTTGCACTGGTCTCGAATACAAGCAATGGCACACAATTAAAATATAATATTTAAAAGACACTTGATATACAATGAATTATGCTAAAATGAATGAATGACAGTGTAATTGAAATATGAATTAATTTTGTATTTTTTTTTTTTTTGATTTGACTGTTTAAATAAATTAACTTATATTTTGTAAAGTTTATAAAATATTCAGTATTATTCACAATATTTAAGACTGTATCATAATATTCGTATAAAACTGGAGCGGACTTACAGGAACATGTCGGGTTTATGTACTTGTATTTTTTTTTTTGATCAGGATTCAGGAACACGGCGACAGCGTAGAAAACAGCGAAGTGTGCAGCACTGCTGACTCTGTAGACCTCGGTTTTATGAATGATGTGCAGATGCTGTGGTATTCTTCTTTTCTTTTTTCTTCTGTATGACTTCTAGCATAAATTTTCATGGCCAGGCGGGTATCGTTTTCGAAGTTCAGCGAAGAAACGAGTTTTAAGCGGTAAGTATTTATAGAGATCACAACACAGAATGTTTTAGTAATTGCACAATTGAGTCCTCAGAGGCACCAAGGACCTTTTATAGATCCCTTCACTGTTGCCACCAATGTTATACGGGCTTCACGAAATGTCTTTAAAAATTTAGAAATTACAACTGTATTTTATTATAGAAAGACACAAATTAAGAATTGAATGAGAGGCGAGTATTTGATGAGAGTATGACGGACTGACTGGTATTGCTAGTCTTGTGAGAAAGTACTGAAGTTACTAAGAGAGTGCTGACCGTGTGCTTTGTGTCAGCGGATCCCTATAAAAGGGGATCTATAACAGTACGATACGAGTGCCACTACTGTAAGTTAATTGTACTATGCCTATAACGCATACGCATAACGGTACGCCTACGCATAAAATATGACATAATCATACTATTAATCCTTTACGTTATTCCGAAAAGGCTAGTTAACTGAATTATATTGTGTGCGAATGGGAACTACTTGACAAAAGTGAACGTGAAACTTGCATCGAGGGAACCTGAACAATTTCGTTCCGAGTACTTTAAATACACAAAACAGTTATTGGTACACCTATTACTTGAATACGTACGTCAATTTTAAGAAATATCATCTAATAAAACTAATATCAAAGATTTTATGGCGTTTAATTTTAACTTATTTTAATGCCTCACGTGTTTCACAGGGTCACAGTAGGACGAAGGCATTTCGTCCTGATCATATGCATAGTTAACACTACCCTTAGCTTTTAATAATTAATTTTGTACGCTTGTGTTTAGATTTCATTTATTAACCTATCTAATGAAATTGGGATTTTTTAATACCAATAGCTTCACGAATAATCCATGGAAGCAATTCGTGTTCTCTTGCAAGGAGCTGTCGTTTATTGCTGGATGGAACAGGTATAATTCTCAACGTGTTCACGGACTGCAGACTTTATTATAAAACTGAAATGACAAACGAGCTTACAGTTCACTTGACTGTAAGTGACTACTACAATCCATGGACACATGCAACCAATTTGAAAAATGTCTGGAGATGCGTCACCCAAGGAATAAGATGGAATGTTTCAAAGTCTGTAATTAAAGTAGCTCTTGTTACCATTCAGAATCCAGCTTAGTTGGTGTGATAAAATCATGGATTTTAATTACATACCAGAGAAATAAGACTACTTTTATTCCTGTTTATTATCTTATGTTGTACATGATATTCTGTATCACCTTCGCTGTATAACAAATATTATTGAGTTTACTCCTTAAGAATTGATTTTAATATATAAGCCCGGGGTATAAAAATTTATGGGGAGTAAAATCAAACGTTACGTCATGCGTTACGTTATGTATTCATGTTTCCATGACTACGTAATTTCGTGCGCAGCTTATCTTGCGCAGCCCCCAGCACAGAGTACTCGGCTGTACTACTTTAAATAAACAAATAGCAACTCTCAACCAACTGTCAACTTGCGGAGTTTTGATATTTTATATACTTTATACGTGGTAGAGCCATGCTGCAGCTATATTAGTAGTATAGTTGTAGCACGAATGGGTCGGCTCGACCGGGAAGGACCACGCCTCACAGAATACCAGTGTAAAATAGCAGCTTAACACTACTGTGTTTCGTATGGTGAGTGTAGAGAGCCGGAGACCCTTTTACTGGAAAAGAGGCATTCCATCTTAGTCCTCATGGGTGACAACGCATCTGCATTTTGATTTTTATTGAGGATAGATGTAGATGTCTATGGGTCACAGCAACCACTTACCATCAGGTGGACTGTGCTCGTTTGTCACCCTATCCTATAAAAATATATAATCGTTCGTAAGTGAGTAAACTCCAGTCGTGCATCGGAGCTGATACACACTTTTTTAATTTTATTTATCTTTTCATTTTCAAATTCTACCTATAATAGGAGAGGTCCATGTTGAGACGAGAATTTTAGAAGATGATGACAATAAAGAAGATTTTTATTATTAGTTTAAATACTGTTTAGATGGTAATAATCATAAGACACCGATAATATTATCAGAAATATTAAGAAGCTCCAAGCAGCTTTCAAGGTGATATTTAATTCCATATCAAACTTATAAAAGCCTTACACAACGTTAAAATAGATGCTTGAAACCACTGCAAATATACTGTAGGAGAAAGTTTTAATGAAGCAATAAACCACATATTCGCTGCGGATTGTCTGGCTTACAGTTATTAGACATTGTATCTGATAAAATACAAATAAATTAAATGCTGTGATTTTAAATTTAATTGTACTTGTTTTACTGACAACGAAGTTTATTTTAATAACACTGAAATGACAAACGAACTTACAGTCCACCTGTTGGTAAACAGGTTCGTTACAGTCCAACTGTTGTTCTCACGTGGTAGAGCCATGCTGCAGCTATATTAATAGTATAGTTGTAGCACGAATGGGTCGGCTCGACCGGGGAAGGACCACGCTCTCACAGAATACCAGCGTAAAATAGCAATTTAATGCTGCTGTGTTTCGTATGGTGAGTGTAGAGAACCGAAATACCCTTTTACTGGAAAAGAGGCATTCTATCTTAGTCCTCACGGCTGACAACGCATCTGCATTTAAATTCGCAAACGAAGATAGATGTAGATGTCTATGTTCCACAGCAACCACTTACCATCAGATGGACTGTGTGCTCGTTTGTCACCCTTATTCTATATAAAAAAAATGACTACTGCAATCCATGGCCACCTGCAGCCAACTTGAAGTAAAGAAAGCTGCCTGTTATTAAGCTGGCTCTCTATACCCTTCAGAGTGGAACGAAACTACTTGGACAAAAGTGCTTGGGGGAAAAAATAATTAGCTGCCACCCGTACCTACCAAGACGGTCTTCCAGGTAGAAAAGGTGTCCTACCACGTTCTACCTAAGCTTCATGTAAAGTTTTTATCTAGTAAAGCTTCACCTAAGCTATACAGCGCAGAATTCTTTAGAAACTTTCCAAACTTTATCTATAAATGAATATGTGAACATTCATTATTTTTGTTTATACTACCAAAGTCAAGCACACAAATATTATGTGGTCAAACAGTCGCACAAGTAGAGATCGTCAGAATTTGATACATGCCTAGTAAATACATTATATATTATACATACATAAACATAAACACTCACGCCTGTCACCCAGAGGGTAGGCAGAGACTACGGACTTCCACTTGGCACGATCCTGGCACACCTCTCTCGCCTCCTTTACATCCATATATCTACGCATACACGCTCGTCGGTTAAGGGTACTTCTGGCCCATTTTCAATATATCGCCAATTTGGTCGATAAACCTTCGTCTGGGGCGTCCCTTTCCGACTCTGCCGTTCACTTCTGCAGCCTAAATTTGCTTTGTCACTCTTTCTTCGTTCATTCTTTCTACATGACCAAACCACCGAAGCATTCCTTTCTTAATCCTGGTCACAACGTCATACTATTTCTCACCCTGTCATTTAGATTCAGCCCTAGCATACTCCTTAATGACCGCATTTCTACAGCATTTATTCTACTCTCATGCTTCTTCTGCCAGACCCAACTTTCACTACCATACATTAAAGTAGGGACTAACACAGCACTGTGAATTGCCAAACGTGCCTTTTTGACACATTCTGACTCTTCACAACAGCGTGTAGAGCCCCATTCACTCTATTTCCTGCGTTCACTCATCGTTCTATATCCTTATCATATCTACCATCCCTACTAAATAAACATACCAAATATACAAACTCATCCACTTGCTCAATCAACTCCCCTTCTATTCTTATTTCACATAACGTTTTACTTTCTTCTCTTTCAAAAACCATCACTTTCGTCTTACTTGCGTTCACTTTCATACCTCTTTCTTTTAATGATCGGTTCATTAAAGTAACCATCATTTGCAACTCGGCCGCCGACGATGCAAATATGACTTGATCATCGGCGTACAAAAGGCATTTGACGGTTAACTCACCCATTCTCAACCCACATCCTTCAACTTTCAAAGTTTGCAAACAACTGTCCATAAATAGGTCAAACAGCCAGGGAAGCTACAGCCCTGTCTGACACCTTTTGGATGCCAAACTAGTCCGAGTAGACCCTGTTGATCCTGACACAAGCACTAGAGTCCCTATAAAGAGACTTCAATGCCTGTATCAAACCAGCGCTCAAACCAAATGAGTTAAGTTTTGCCATAACACATTCCTGTCCACTCTGTCATAAGCCTTTTCCAAGTCCATGAAAGCACAAAACTTTCTGGTTTTGGCCAAAACTTCTCCACAATCATGCGCATGGAAAATACTTGATCCATACATCCCATTCCTTTCTAAATCCAGCTTGCACATTCCAAATTTTTCCATCAGTTTCTTCCATAACTCTTTCAATTAACACCTTAGCATACAGTTTACTCACAATGCTAAGCAAGCTGATACTACGGTAGTTTTACAGTCCTGCTGTGACCTTTTCTTTATATATTGGGACTATAACGGCTTTGCACCAGTCTTCCGGTACCCGCTTCAGTTCCCAACATAAATTAAACAAGGTGTACAGCAGGCCTGCCTACTCCTCTCCAGCCCTTAGCATTTCGAGTGATACTCTATCATATCCGGCTACCTTACCTGCTTTCATGCTTTTCATTGCTTTCATTATTTCATCTACACTTATCTCCTACCTCTCCACTTCTTTCGGAATTTCTTTTCACTTAATTCAGACGACCCTTCACTCATAAACACGCTTTCAAAGTATTCCTTCCATCTCTTTAAATTGAAACTTCATCATTCAGCATACAGCCATTCTCGTCTCGTATAGCATTCATTCTAGGCTGTTTTGAATTTCCCTAGCAGTTCTTACAGTTTCCAGAACATTTTAATATTTGCCTGGAAGTTATCAGATATCCTTCTATCATTCTTATCCGTTCTTTCTTGCTTTTCCTTTCAACAACTTCTTTTACTCTTATTTATAAGTCTAAAGTCTGCTTTTTCTTTCAATCTCATCATTCATACCGCCAGAATTACCAGCTTTGGTTGCCAGTAAATCTAGCCATGCTCTCTTCTTTGCTTCAACTTCCATCCGAATCTCATCATCCCACCACAACGTATTATTTTTCCTTTCATTTGTTCTCTTACTTACCACATACTTCGGTGGCTGCATCCACCAAAACTTTCTTAACATTATTCCATACAGTCTTCAGGTCTAAATCATTCATACATATTTCATTCAAACCATTTATATTCTCCCTCAGTCTACATTTATACTTCTCTTTCACCTTCATCTTGTAACCTCTCTGTTCTTATACGCTGTAACGCAGTGGTAGACACAGATGTCCGATGCCGCCAACGCCTGAATAGACCATTAATTCGGCATAAGACCAGGTAATGATCCGTCCTACGTTGGATCCCGGTAAACTCTTGTATCTACCACTGCGCTCCGCATTCTTTCATCCACAATTATGAAATCTATCATGCTTCTATCATTACCTCTTTCCCATGTATACATGTGAATCCTCTTATGGCGAAAAAGTATTCGTCACAAAAGATTCTTTTCCTCACATACGGCGAGGAGGTCTTCACCATTCTCATTTACACTTTCATCACCAAACGTTCGTAATATGCTTTCATAACCAGACCTCTTCACCCCAACCCTTCCATTAAAATCTCCTAACATAATAATATTTTCCCTTACATTTCATCAACACCATCCTTACCATGTCCCAAAACTGCTCTCGGATATAAGTGGGCTTAGACATGTCTGGGGCGTACCCCTAGCACAAACAACTTCTTTAAGCCCACTTTCATTCGTATCCACAGCAGCCTTGAGCACACATTCATACTCTTTCATTGTTGTTCTTTCTGAAAGGATGACACCGACTCCTGGCATGCCCGCTCGGTCTCGTCTACACCAGACCAGTAAGCGGTATAGCACCGTAATGCAGTCATCATCTTTCCCTTCATTCGTCTCATTTACACATAACACATCTATTTCTCTATCATTCATCATTTCGCATATTTCATCCATCTTATCATTCATTGCTCCACATACATTCAGCGTAGCCAGACGGGCCTCCGCAATCCACTTTTCGCCCTCCGGGAGACAGAACGTGACGGGTGGCGAACCTCGTCGCCAGTTTTACTCCCGGAGATTCGTCACCTGCCCCATTAAAGGGCGTCGGGAACTGGGGCCATTTTTTAATGTGTTGGCTCATGGTGCGATCTAAGGGGTGGTAGATTTTACGCCGCTACCATACGGCGTGGGCCGAGTCTATCCTTTCGGCTTTGTCGCTGGTTTAGCACCACCGGGACACGTGTAGGGTGGGCCTAGGGTTAGGTGGTCGAAGCCTACGGACGCAAGCGACTCATCCCCTCTCTCCATTATACTGAGAGTTGAAAGTGAAATATAGCTTGCTTAAATTACAAACTTAAAAATTTAATGAATTACGTTCAATTTCGACCACTGCGTGGCTATTTATTTAATTTAAACTGTATATGACGCTACATTATGCATTTTTTAAATAACTTGACATAAAGTAAGACTTATATATGTATATAAGTAAAATGCGATAGGGCAACGTTGCAGTACTTTTTAATTTTATTGTACCTCTGATAATCTATTGTAATTATTACTTATTAATGAAGTCAGAAACGAAAATCCGTCATGACTGCTTCGTTAAAAAATATCATAAAAGTTTCTTGGAGAGATACCATAATAAAACCGTATTAAAACATGTAAACCTTATTATTTTTAAGGTCATGTTGATAACACATATCATAAATTTGTTTTTATTTTTACCTTACGAAAAAAACCGCTCACCCTTAAAAATAGGAAACCAGTGCCCAGCAGTTGGACGAATATCGCTTTTTTAATCAAAATCCTTTCCATTTTTAAAATTGCAATCTTATAAGCTATTCATCTAATTCCTTCAGTTAAATTGAATTTCCAGTTCATTGAGTGTACCCCGAGCCACACACAGGCCATTTCACAGTTGTGGTACTTTATTCTATTTTCGATGTATCCATAATCTTGCGGTATATCTATGATCTAATTTATTATTAAAGGGCGACCTTATCTTACAGTAATATTATCGTTAATACTTAATGTTAAAAAAGAGTAGATCTCTCCTGTAACTAAAAATTATCATTGTCATCAAAATATGTAGGTCAAAGTGGCACAGAACTGTGAAATAGGTTTTTAATGTAATTTCATTGCTATCTGTTCTGATGTCAATATAATATTATATTAATTATTCTTTATCTGGTAGAGCTATACTGCAGTTATATTATGGTTGTAGCACGAAGGGGTCAACATAACCGGGGAAGGACCACGCTCTCACAAAATACCAGCGTAAATAGCAGCTTAATGCTGCTGTGTTTCGAATGGTGAAAGCTACACTCACCATTTTCACTGGAAATGCCTCGTTTTTACATTATAGTTCTCAAGGATGACAACGCATTTGTATTTTTTTAAGTCTTAATTCAGAATAAATGTAAGGTCTATGGGCTATATAGCATCTACTTACCATCATGTGGACTGTATGCTCGGATGTCATCCTTATTTTATAAGAAAAAATAGTAATACACAAATCATTTCTTGCCATGTGGTGACGGTGTAAGAGAATCCATAACCCTAATAGGAGACTGTGGGAAATGTCAGAAAAAAACAGATGGCGGTATGACCATCCCGATTACGTTAGAAAAAAAAACGTAGAACAGTTATTAGGAGCAGCGCCAAAAAGCTAAATGTTTGGTGTTTCGATTGTCATTCCATCTGCCAAGCGTAACCATAGAAGCAAACCCTCCAGGTGCGTTTAAAGGGCTGATGATGAAACATTAAACAATTAAAAGACGCATTCGATTGTTAAACTAGGTGGTAGGAATTTTGTCCTACCGAAGTATCCATCTGGACACCATGTTCTTATCTTTTTCTTGCCGCAAAATAGCCAGTCTAATTACAGAGAGAGGCATTCCATCTTAATGATATCTTATATTTATTCGAACATTAAACATTAAATACACCCATGGTGCCGTGAAGCACCCGAAAAATCAGTAATTAAAAAGTTAAACTAAACGCGATAAAATCCGTAAAATTAGTTTAATATAAAGCATTCCATCTTACTACTATACAACTACAATACTTCAAAATACTCTAAGCTCGTACTGCGTAGATCGGAGCAAAAATTAATAGTTTAAAGTTGAAGATAGCCTTCGTTAACTATGGCATCAGGACGTCAAACACCTCAGTCACCCTCCCCGTGACCATGGCTGCTGTAAAGTGTCGAAAATAAATAAATAATATATATAAATTAAATAAATAATATATAATCCGCATAACAATATCCGTTAAATTATTCCGAAAGTCAAGCTCATGTATTAAATACATGAGCTTGACTTTCGGTGTGAAGTTAGTCGAGCGCGGGTACGCGCGGGCGATACGTTGCAAGTTCACTTCACATTTCAATGTTTACTCTGTGTTTTACTTGAGCGAATGAATATTGCAAGTTGAAAATTTATGCTTTTTAAAGATTTTTAGTGAAAATGGAGGATAATAGTGTTCCTTGTGATGAATTGAAGTGTGTTAAAGTGCTAATCGGCGAGGAAAGGTAATATGTTTAAACTTTGTTGAGAAAAACAGCTTATATCCACGCCGAAACCAATTAAATAGATAGGCAATTTAATAGATCTGTTTACAAAACTCATTGGATTGTTGGCTGCTCACATACCAATAAGTTGTACTGTTGGTGCTGCATATTCTTTTCCAACGACAAAACAGCTTGGAATACTACTGGATATGATGATTTAAATAACTTATCTGAAGTCATTAAAAGGCATATGAATTCTCAAAAACACACGAATGCGGTAATTTCGTTTAGTAATTTTGGAAAAAATCGGATTGAAACATCTTTGTCGCGCTAGTTATCCGAGAAATTACAAAACACAACATGCGTGTTGACAACAACTGTAGCGTTTTCAAAGATTAGTCAATATTGTTTGCCATTTTGCACAACAAGAACCTCCTTTCAGAGGTCACGATGAGTTAAAAACTTCATTAAATAGAGGCAATTTTTAGAACTTGTACCGCTCCTTTCGAAGAACGATCTCGTGTTAGAAAAGCATGTGCAGCATCAACAGCGCGAAAAACGGCCGAGTTATTTATCTAGTACAATCCAAAATGACATTATTCATTCTGTCGCTGATGTAATGAAAACTCGCATCGAGAAGAAGTAAAATTGCCAAAATTCGTTTCAATTATTACGGACGAAACTCCCGATGTTAGTCACACAGAGCAATTGTGTCTGATTCTCCGATATTATTATGGAAACAATATTCATGACCGTTTTTGGGGTATGTAGATGTGTCTGAAAGTCGCAAGACAGACACACTTTGTATATACATATATTGGATATTGAATTATTAAACAAACATGACTGCACCACAAAACTAGTTGCGCAAAGCTATGACGGTGCAAGTGTCATGTCCGGTGTTAGAAATGGAGTGCAACAAAAGTTAAAGATGTTTGTCCCAAGCCTTGTACATTTGGTGCAATACACACATTTTGGCATTAGTTTTATCTAAATCTTGTAACAGGATTGGGAAGTCAGCACTTTTTTCAGCCCTTCAGGCTTTATTTAATTTTAATAACTGCACAAAATGGTCGTCTTTTTATGCACATTGCAGAAAAAAATGCCTAATGACCCGCAACTCGTTGGATGTATTCGTCACGAATTGTAAATACAGTATTCGAACAAAAAATAATCTGATTAATTTGTTTTCGGATATGTGCGACCATCCGCAGAACTGGGACGGCGACACGATCTTTAATCCACCGAGAATTTTGAAAACACATTGCGTTCATTTAATTTCAATTTTCAATTTTCCACCGGGTAGTTGAAAAACCGACTGCTTCTACAATATTTTAAAAATCACAAGTTGATGTCGGTTATTGCAGTAATAAAATTAAGGAGTTTCAGACATGGTTACGTACTGAATTTCAGTCAGATTTTAATCACATTTATGAAAACACATTGCAAAATAACTCTGTCCTCGTTTGAGACGCAATGCGCTGTGCTCAGACAGAATACAAACGACTATTTGTTGAAATAATTGATAACATATCTTCAGAAATTAATGGCCGATATTCTGAAATTTTCAAATTAAAATTTTCCAATTGTTTAACAACAAACTATTCGAAAAATATCGTTCAGATTTTCCTTTCGAGGCATTAGATTCATTATTTGAAAATTAAGCAAACCATTTTGATAAACAAACATTGAAAACCAATTGATTTCATTGTACTGAATTAAAGACCGCAACTTTTTCGAACTCATTGACTTAATAAAAGAAAATAGTCTTGAAGAGGCCTTTCCCAGCTTTTAAAGTTAGCTTATCTTGTCGTAACTATTCCAGCCACAAGTTCCTCCGCGGAACGTGCTTTCTCATCTCTGAAGCGCATCCATACTTATTTGAGAAATACACAAGGTCAAGAGCGTCTTTCAGACTTATCAATTATCGCAATTGAAAAACAGTTATTGGTACAATTAAAACGTTCACCAACATTTTACGCGGACGTAATCAAATCTTTCCTTAAGAAAGAGAGACGATTCGATTTAGAATATAAATAATTTGTTTTTTAATTTTGTACATAGTTTGTTTGTACTTTGTTCATGCTTTTCTTTTGTTCATGTATTGTATTGTATGTAAATATCTTTTTCTTTCGCTCAAGCAAACCCAAACGGCTTTTTTCAAAGCCACCGAAGGTATGCAATTGCTGATATGTCATACAATCTATCTAGCAGTAGTATGCCTTCTGTGTGCTTTGTTAAACACGTCCTCGACAGCACTGAATATGAAACTGAAGAGTGGAGACAGATCAAGATTGGGTGTTGTATGTTTATAAAACTGCTAAAACAACAAAACCATATCTTGGCTTGCCTAGTTTGGAGCCTGGCTTCGCCACTGAATAAGGGAAACAATTTAAAAAACGAATTATTTCTCAATATTTCGGCTAGTAGTGGAAACAAACGTCTTTTCTCGAATCCATTAATATGTAAATTTGTTCAACAATCCGTTCATCAAATATACGTTTTTTTTGGAAAACAGAAACATTTTAACATGTTAACAGCTTTATGAATTACTTAGAGTTTTATTTTCATCATCAGTTCTTACTTTTATGTTCCACAAGTCTGCGTGCTATCACCAACGTTGTTTTCTGCATATCAATGACTAGCTTTGCCCTGCGGTTTCACCCGCGTATATCACGCGTCTCAGCCGCGCGACATGAGACCTCGCATAAAGTTAAACTTACAGCCTATAATAGGTCCAAAATTTTCTGGCCTGAACTATAAAATGGAGGACAAATCTCAAACCACTATAATTATTTTTAGATAATATTATCTCTTTTATTTCAATACACTTTTCACACCGCTTTACTAACTTTTCTATACCCTTAAACAAATAGTCAAAATGTTTGCCATAATATTATAATATTATACATATACAACATAATATTATATTAATTATTCTTTATCTGGTAGAGCTATACTGTAGCTATATTATGGTTGTAGCACGAAGGGTCAGCTTCACCGAGGAAGGACCACGCTCTCACAGAATACCAGCGTAAAATAGCAGCTTAATGCTGGTGTGTTTCGAACAGTGAGTGTAGGGAACTGGAAGGGTTTCCGGTTCCCTACACTCACCATTTTCACTGGAATGCCTTGTTTTCCATTATAGTTCTCAGTAATGACAACGCATTTGTATTTTGAGTCTTAATTCAGAATAAATGTAATGTCAATGGGCTGTAGCATCCACTTACCATCATGTGGACTGTATGCTCGGTTGTCATCCTTATTTTATAAGAAAAGTAGTAACATAAATCATTTCTTGCCATGTGGTGACGGTGTAAGAGAATCCATAACCCTAATAGGAGACTGTGGGAAATGTCAGAAAAATCTCATAGCTTCCAGACAGATGGCGGTATGACCATCCCGATTACGTTAAAAAAACCCAATAGTAGTTGTTACAGGCAGCGCCAAAAGCTAAATGTCTGGTGTTTCGATTGTCATTCCATCTGCCAAGCGTAACCATAGAAGCAAACCCTCCAGGTGCGTTTAAAGGGCTGATGATGAAACATTAAACAATTAAAAGACGCATTCGATTGTTAAACTAGGTGGTAGGGAATCTTTTCTGCCGGTGGTATCTATCTGGGTACCATGTTCTTATCTATTTCTTGTCGCAAAATAGCCTGTCTAATTACAAAGAGAGCATTCTATCTTAGTGATTTCTTATATGTATTCGAACACTAAACATTAAATACACTCATGGTGCCGTGAAGCACCGAAGATAAAAACACGATAAAATCCGTAAAATTAGTTTAATATAAAGCATTCCATCTTACTACTATACAACTACAATACTTCAAAATACTCTAAGCTCGTACTGCTACGCAGTGTCGGGCAAAATTTATAGTTTAAAGTTGAAGATAGCCTTCGTTAACTATGGCATCAGGACGTCAAACACCTCAGTCCCCTTCCCCGTGACCATGGCTGCTGTAAAATGTCGAGAATAAATAAATAAATAAATATATATATATAGACCTATGTTCAGCAGTGGACTTGTGAAGGGATGTAATGGTGATGATGATGATGATATAAATATATACAATCCGCATAACAATATCCGTTAAATTAGTTTTATTACTTGAGTAATATTCGCGTAAATATAAGAAATCATTATTCCATCTTAGTCAGAGGTGACAACACATCTGCAGCCTTCTTTGTGTGAAGTTGGCTGCAGGTTTCCATGGGCTAAAGTAGCCATTTAATACAAGGTGGACTGAAGTTCATTGGTTGCTTTAGTTTTATTAAAAAATCATAGCTTTAATAAAATTTAAATTATAAAATTTGTCGGCTCATCTCCAATTTATTCCACCTAACTAAATGCTTGCTCCAGTAAAACGTGTCTTTCACTTGGAGAAAATTTATTGGCCTGCTACTATACTGCTGAATCATTAAAAAAATCGTTGAGAACGTTGACTAAGCCAATACTGCATGCCAAATATTTGCCATATCTTTTATGTCCAAAATATAATTTTTTAATAATTCATACATAATCTAAGTTTTAAAAACTATGACGAATATTATTATTTTTGTGGGGCCTTAATTGTAAAAATATTACTTTTTTTTTAATTAGTTACGAAATAACGGTTATGAGACAAACTGTATGTGTACCTCTGATGCCAACCATGCTCAACTTCTTGACACGCACTCCCGCACAAATCTTTTCGTTCTTTCTTTATCAGCCCGTAAGAATTCACTAATGGATGTACACACAAGCACCTTAAACCAAGTTGTTGGTTGTATATTATATTTAGATGCATCTGTATGTGCGTGAGTGCATGTTCTTGCAATAATTTGAGCATGGTTTTGGTAGTTTTGCGTCACTTAATATTTACGCAGCCTGAGGTGTGTTCAATTAAAAATTTATTTACAAACTAAAACCCGATAGTGAAAAATTAAAAATTAGTAATAATATATACCCACAACAATAATATTACCCAGACATGAAAAGGAGCTGAAAAATGGGAAAACGGAATACTAGAGGAAAATTTTATCATCCGGAATCAATGGTCTGCTGATCATGAGGTCCCTGGTTCAATCCGTGACAGGTTAAAATTATGAATTATTGGTTTTCTGTCAAGAAGTTCTTAGTAGCAGCCGGGTAGAAGAGAACAAAGAGTCAAGTATTTGGCGGTGTTTAAAACCCATGCCTTGAAATACATTAAACCGTTAGTCCTGGACCTGATCTCTCTCCGGTTGTGTCGTGTCCCATCGGACTATGAGAGTTTAAAAATAGAGAGTGCACCTGTACTAGCGCATAAACTATGTGACTATAATGCTGTCCTGCGCTGATGGCTAGTCTCTCTTGAGATTGGCTGCTGTAAATTCGATCAAGGGCATTATTATAATATACGATATATACTATAATTTTAAAGTGTTATGTTTAATTATTATTATGTGTTTGATACGCATCCAAGATATAGTAATTACTAGTTTAGGGGATGGTTCTTTAACATATTTAAAACAAATTTTACAAAGCTTATTGGACATTTTTTAAGTATACGAAATAAAAATTAACATAGAATATATTGTGTGGTGTAACCCGAAACCAGCAAACTCCACAACAAAGCAAAGTTGGCGCAGTACTCATAATAATAAACAAAGCTAGTAGAACACTAGTTTCGTGTTAACTTTCTATCTCAAAACTTCCCAGCCTTCGTTGTACTAGCAGTGTGAATTGTACAGTTAAACACGCCCAGACGGCAGATATTAAGATTGTATAAAATAATAATAATAATATATGAAATAAAAATAAATTTCATAATCACATTTATGAAAACACATTGCAAAATAACTCTGCTCCTCGTTTGAGACGCAATGTGCGCTGTGCTCAGACAGAATACAAACGACTATTTGTTGAAATAATTGATAACATATCTTCAGAAATTAATGGCCGATATTCTGAAATTTTCAAATTAAAATTTTCCAATTGTTTAACAACAAACTATTCGAAAAATATCGTTCAGATTTTCCTTTCGAGGCATTAGATTCATTATTTGAAAATTAAGCAAACCATTTTGATAAACAAACATTGAAAAACCAATTGATTTCATTGTACTGAATTAAAAGACCGCAACTTTTCGAACTCATTGACTTAATAAAAGAAAATAGTCTTGAAGAGGCCTTTCCCAGCTTTTAAAGTTAGCTTATCTTGTCGTAACTATTCCAGCCGCAAGTTCCTCCGCGGAACGTGCTTTCTCATCTCTGAAGCGTATCCATACTTATTTGAGAAATACACAAGGTCAAGAGCGTCTTTCAGACTTATCATTTATCGCAATTGAAAAACAGTTATTGGTACAATTAAAACGTTCACCAACATTTTACGTGGACGTAATCAAATCTTTCCTTAAGAAGAGAGACGAGACGATTCGATTTAGAATATAAATAATTTGTTTTTTTTTAATTTTGTACATGATTTGTTTGTGCTTTGTTCATGCTTTTCTTTTGCTCATATATTGTATTGTATGTAAATATCTTTTTCTTTCGCTCAAGCAAACCCAAACGGCTTTTTTCAAAGCCACCGAAAGTATGCAATTGCTGATATGTCATACAATCTATCTAGCAGTATTATGCCTTCTGTGTGCTTTGTTAAACACGTCCTCGACGGCACTGAATATGAAACTGAAGAGTGGAGACAGATCAAGATTGGGTGTTGTATGTTTATAAAACTGCTAAAACAACAAAACCATATCTTGGCTTGCCCTAGTTTGGAGCCTGGCTCGCCACTGAATAAGGAAACAATTTAAAAAAACGAATTATTCTCAATATTTCGGCTAGTAGTGAAACAAACGTCTTTTCTCGAATCCATTAATATGTAAATTTGTTCAACAATCCGTTCATCAAATATACGTTTTTTTTTGGAAAACAGAAACATTTTAACATGTTAACAGCTTTATGAATTACTTAGAGTTTCTATTTTCATCATCAGTTCTTACTTTTATGTTCCACAAGTCTGCGTGCTATCACCAACGTTGTTTTTCTGCATATCAATGACTAGCTTTGCCCCGCAGTTTCACCCGCGTATATCACGCGTCTCAGCCGCGCGACATGAGACCTCGCATAAAGTTAAACTTACAGCCTATAATAGGTCCAAAATTTTCTGGCCTGAACTATAAAATGGAGGACAAATCTCAAACCACTATAATTATTTTTAGATAATATTATCTCTCTTTATTTCAATACACTTTTCACACGCTTTACTAACTTTTCTATACCCTTAAACAAATAGTCAAAATGTTGCCATAATATTATAATATTATACATATACAACATAATATTATATTAATTATTCTTTATCTGGTAGAGCTATACTGTAGCTATATTATGGTTGTAGCACGAAGGGTCAGCTTCACCGAGGAAGGACCACGCTCTCACAGAATACCAGCGTAAAATAGCAGCTTAATGCTGGTGTGTTTCGAACAGTGAGTGTAGGAACTGGAAGGGTTTCAGTTCCTACACTCACCATTTCACTGGGAATGCCTTCTTTTTCCATTATAGTTCTCAGTAATGACAACGCATTTGTATTTTGAGTCTTAATTCAGAATAAATGTAATGTCAATGGGCTGTAGCATCTACTTACCATCATGTGGACTGTATGCTCGAATGTCATCCTTATTTTATAAGCAAAAATAGTAACACATAAATCATTTCTTGTCATGTGGTGACGGTGTAAGAGAATCCATAACCCTAATAGGAGACTGTGGAAATATCAGAAAAATCTCATGGCTTCCATACAGATGGCGGTATGACCATCCCGATTACGTTAAAAAAAAACGTAGCACAGTTATTAGGAGCAGCACCAAAAAGCTAAATGTCTGGTGTTTCGATTGTCATTCCATCTGCCAAGCGTAACCATAGAAGCAAACCCTCCAGGTGCGTTTAATGGGCTGATGATGAAACAATAAACAATTAAAAGACGCATTCGATTGTTAAACTAGGTGGTAGGAATTTTCTTCTACCGAAGTATCCATCTGGGCACCATGTTCTCATCTTTTTCTTGCCGCAAAATAGCCAGTCTAATTACAGAGAGAGGCATTCCATCTTAATGATATGTTATATTTATTCGAACATTAAACATTAAATACACCCATGGTGCCGTGAAGCACCGAAGATAAAAACACGATAAAATCCGTAAAATTAGTTTAATATAAAGCATTCCATCTTACTACTATACAACTACAATACTTCAAAATACTCTAAGCTCGTGCTGCTACGCAGTGTCGGACAAAAATTTATAGTTTAAAGTTGAAGATAGCCTTCGTTAACTATGGCATCAGGACGTCAAACACCTCAGTCCCTTCCCCAGACCATGGCTGCTGTAAAATGTCGAGAATAAATAAATAAATAAATATATATATAGACCTATGTTCAGCAGTGGACTTGTGAAGGGATGTAATGGTGATGATGATGATGATATATATATATATATAATCCGCATAAAAATATCCATTAAATTAGTTTTATTACATTAGTAGTATTCGCTTAAATATAAGAAATCATTATTCTTAGTCAGAGGTGACAACACATCTGCAGCCTTCTTTGTGTGAAGTTGGCTGCAGGTTTCCATGGACTAAAGTAGCTATTTAACACAAGGTGGGCTGTAAGTTCGTTGGTTGCTTTAGTTTTATTAAAAAATCATAGCTTTAATGAAATTTAAATTATGAAATTTGTCGACTCATCTCCAATTTATTCCACCTAACTAAATGCTTGCTCCAGTAAAACGTGTCTTTCACTTGGAGAAAATTTATTGGCCTGCTACTACTGCTGAATCATTAAAAAATCGTTGAGAACGTTGACTAAGCCAATACTGCATGCCAAATATTTGCCATATCTTTTATGTCCAAAATATAATTTTTAATAATTCATACATAATCTAAGTTTTAAAAACTATGACGAATATTATTATTTTGTGGGGCCTTAATTGTAAAAATATTACTTTTTATTTTAATTAGTTACGAAATAACGGTTATGAGACAAACTGTATGTGTACCTCTGATGCCAACCATGCTCAACTTCTTGACACACTCCGCACAAATCTTTTCGTTCTTTCTTTATCAGCCCGTAAAATTCACTAATGGATGTACACACAGCACCTTAAACCAAGTTGTTGGTTGTATATTATATTTTAGATGCATCTGTATGTGCGTGAGTGCATGTTCTTGCAATAATTTGAGCATGGTTTTGGTAGTTTTGCGTCACTAATATTTACGCAGCCTGAGGTGTGTTCAATTAAAAATTTATTTACAAACTAAAACCGATAGTGAAAAATTAAAAATTAGTAATAATATATAACCCACAACAATAATATTACCCAGACATGAAAATGGATCTGAAAAATGGGAAAACGAAATACTAGAGGAAAATGTTATCATCCGGAACCAATGGTCTGCTGATCATGAGGTCCCTGGTTCAATCCCGTGACAGGTTAAAATTATGAGTTATTGGGTTTTTCTATCAAGAAGTTCTTAGTAGCAGCCCGGAGTAGAAGAGAACAAGAGAGTCAAGTATTTGGCGGTGTTTAAAAACCCATGCCTTGGAAATACATTAAACCGTTGGTCCTGCACCTGATCTCTCTCCGGTTGTGTCGTGCCCCATCGGACTATGAGAGTTTAAATATAGAGAGTGCACCTGTACTAGCGCATAAACTATGTGACTATAATGCTGTCCTGCGCTGATGGCTAGTCTCTCTTGAGATTGGCTGCCGTAAAATTCGATCAAAAGGGCATTATTATAATATACGATATATACTATAATTTTAAAGTGTTATGTTTAATTATTATTATGTGTTTGATACGCATCCAAGATATAGTAATTACTAGTTTAGGGGATGGTTCTTTAACATATTTAAAACAAATTTTAAAGCTTATTGGACATTTTTTAAGTATACGAAATAAAAATTAACATAGAATATATTGTGTGGTGTAACCCGAAACCAGCAAACTCCACAACAAAGCAAAGTTGGCGCAGTACTCATAATAATAAACAAAGCTAGTAGAACACTAGTTTCGTGTTAACTTTCTATCTCAAAACTTCCGAGCCTTCGTTGTACTAGCAGTGTGAATTGTACAGTTAAACACGCCCAGGCAAGATATTAAGATTGTATAAAATAATTACAAAAAAAACGTTAGGTGTTATTTATTATTATTTTGAAAATAGTTATGTTAAATAGCAGTGTGAGAATATACAATACCCCTTATCGTCCCGTATGCATCGTAAGAGGCGACAGAGAATTTAAAACAGGAGATAGCTATAGCAGCATCTTCTTGATGACAAATCAAAATAATTTTAAAAAAATTGCCAGCATGGCAACTTTGGCAAAATCCCTCTATATAATCTATAGGGGAAGACTATGTAATGTATCTTACTTTACGTGATGGAGCTACGCTCACAGAAACACAAACGTAAAATAGCAGTGTTTCGTATTGTGAGTTTAGGAACCCGGATACCCCATCTTCTCTTACTTCTGTCTTATCTATGTTCAAGGGGTGACAACGAATTTGATTTTAAAATCGAAGATAGAATGTAGGTATCTATATCAATCCTTAGGTGTATTGACATGATAGTGCTATGCTGCAGTTATATTATGGTTGCAGTACGATAGGTCGGCTCGACCGAGGAAAGACCATGCTCTCACAGAAAAACAGCGTGAAATAGCAGCTTAATGCGGCCTTGTTTCGTATGGTGAGTGTAGAGAACGAGAGACCCTTTTTACTCGAAAAGAGGCATTCCATATTGGTCCTCAAGGATGACAAGGCATCTGTGTTTTGATTGGTAATCGTAGATATATGTAGATGTGTAAGGGCCGTGGCCGCTTGCCATTAGGTGGCCTGTGTGCTTGTTTGTCACTCTTATTGTATAAAAAATTATACAATATTTTTAATTAATTTTGGATGACTTAAGAGGTGACTTAGGGTAACGCTCAAATCTTGTGGCCTCCGATATAAAGCTAACTATCTCATATTTTAGATAAGAAGCAGCGTCAAAGGTGTAAGGGGTCTAACACTGCGATAGCAAACAGCCTGCCTAACATGTAACGTATAAAGAATTGTAAAATAATTATATCTTTTGTAATCCGGCCGATCTGAAGGGTAAAGGGAGCCAGTATAATAACAGGCTGTGTGGCATTCCATTTTAGTCCTCAGAGGTAACACAGCATCTGTAGCCTTCTTTGTTGGAAGTGTGGTGTAACCGCACTTCAGTTTTTGACATTAATTATTTAAGGCATAATACTTGAGAATAATGACTAAAGTACATAATACTAAGTACTTTAGTCAGTCGATGCCTTTTTAATTGCGTAAATTGCGTAAATGGATTAAATATCACTAATATTACGTCCTTCGAATGAAGATTTGAGCTAACATCTAATGAGATTTTACTTTAAAAATCGCGCACAGGCAACATACAGGGAGAAGAAACCATTAATTAATGTTTGTTACTGCTATGCGAAAAAATATTATTTATAGTTTTAATAATTTTATTCTCTGAGCTTATTAAACAAAATTATTAAATGATGAACCGCAATGAATGTTATTCATTTCCCTATAAGAAAATAAAACCTCTCACAAATGTGAACATATTTCTCGCTATGCGGAAATTGCACACACTGTAACGTAAAATACCCTTAAAAGAACGCGCTTTGGATATTACATTATGCTTTGCTTAAAATAGAGACGAATTTTTATTTTAGACAATTTTTAACTTAAGATAAGCATTATTTAGTTTTGTATCATATTCATAATTTACAGTGATTTCGTTAAAATATGTTGACCTTATGGGTCAGTTCGAACGTTTCGGACATTGTTTATACAAAACAGCAGCGTAATGCTGCTGTTTCATTTGGATAGTAACGAGATTCAAGACAATTTAAATTTAAGACTAATATGGACGTGACATAGGCTTTGCTATATGCTTATGACACATGTTTCTGCAAATATATGTTTCTTCTCTTATCTTATCTTATCTTACAGCTGGATATGAAGCTATTCCATTGTATAGAGGATTTATAATCGCCATTGCTAAGCGGGTGAATAAAAAATAGTTATAACATATTAAATTAATTAAAATTTGTGTTACAAGTTACTTCAAGACAGTTTTACTCATCGTTCTTATACATATATTCCTTACCCGAAGACATACGAAAAGCTCATTTCATGATAAGAATGATTTCATATTATGTAATATATATTCATAGATTTCATAATATAGTATGTATGTATATATATGTGTATATAGAATAGGTTTATTTATATTGTTTGTATGTATATGTAAAATTGTTTATATATGTATTTGTATTTATATTTATATAGGATGTATTGATATATATTTATATATATACATCGCTGACGACTTCTTGCGTCTATTTACGATAGATACTTATTGCATCTTCTGTTTCCGGCAGAATTTCAAATGTTTAGAGAGTGAATATTGTTAATTTATCTGTTAACTAATAACATAGTAGAATAGGAATTTCATTTATATTGGACAGGACGATATTCAATTTTGAAAAATTCATGCTCATTTAGGACGTCCGTTCATGATTAAAATCATGTGGCACTCTGTATATTCCGTATATGGTTCGTATGTTTTGCTCACTTAATGTGTCCTTTCATGACGGAAATGATGTGGCACTCTGTATATTTCGTATATGGTTCGTATGTTTAGCTCACTTAATGCGCCGTTCATGACGGAAATGACATGGCACTCTGTATATTCCATATATGGTTCGTATGTTTTGCTCATTTTATGCGTCCATTCATGACGGAAATGATGTCGCACTCTGTATATTCCGTATATGGTTTGCTTGTTTTGCTCACTTAATGCGTTAACCTTGAGACGGACCCTATCCCGTATGAAATTATAGCGGTTTTCGTAGTGCAACTGTTATACTTGATGAGCTGTCGGGCGTGCGATTCCTTGCGGAGAAATCTTTATTTTTTTTATAGAAGAGTGGGTAAACGAGCATGCGGCTCACCTGATGGTAAGTTTCGACCACCGCCCTTGAACAACTGCAACACTAAGTGAATCGCTGGTGTGTTGCAGGCCTTTTAATAAAAGAGTATGCTCTTTTCTTGAAGGTCCCTAAGTCATATCGGACCAGAAAAATCGCTGGTGGTAGTTGATTCCACAAGAGAAAGTTGTGCGAGGAAGAAAAAAAAAAATATTCTTGTAAATCACACAGTGGTGGACCGCCAATCATCTAGATGGTATGGACGGTATCGCGCGTTTTGTTGCGATGTGCGATGGTGAAATTGAGCGGCTGCAATTAGTCCGAACAATTCCTCAGAGCAATCCCCGTGGTATATGGGACAAAGGGGTTCTTTCCGAGAATTTGTTCCAGTACTCGGCGACGTTTTCACCAATACTATCGTCCGCATAGCAATGAATGTTACCGGACAAAACTTTCACTGAATATAAACTAAAGTAAACAAACGAAAGTTATCGATAGCTGCCGGACGCGGCGCCAGTGTACTCACGCTTCGACACGGTCATCTTGACGTTTCACACGTCCTCGTGTAGGGTAGTACTTGGAAAGAGGTAAATGGTCGCCACAGTAAAAGTGCATTCGCTCGGTCAACCTGACCACAAATAAACGCAGTGCGTTTATTAATTTTCAAACTCTACAAGCAGTTACAGTTCATAATTTGTAGTAAAACAAAATTCTCCAATAACAAGAAAAGAACAATGGAGTACAAAATCAAATTCACACAAAGTAAATCACCCTTTCGAATAGACCTTTAGAAACTGCCATAGGCTCTAGCGAACCTGCGTTTGGTGCCTGATAGACCTCAATACAGCTTCCATCCAGCGTCTGATAGATCTCAAAGCAACCTTAGTACGGCACAAAGAATAAGCTGCGAACACCGCATGGGATTTGCAATAAATGAAACCACACTTTGTAAGGCAATTAACGACAATGACAGCTACATGCATTTCCTTGATTTTGCTGAACATTGTTTGAAAAAGTTGCTCAAGGAAAATGGATCTAAAGTATACTAGCCTGTAATGCCTGTATTGGTAGTAGCAAACAGGAATTTTAAGTAGTACAGATTAAGTAAATAGTTGTTATGAAGAGTTAATAAAATTTTAGAGTACAGAACAAATGTAATTTAAAATAAATATAGAATATTGTGTAGTAAACAATTCATGTATAATGTTGATTAATAGATTTCGTAGAAACATTTAAATAGATAGAATTGTAGTATTGTGTAGTTGTAGAAACAATAAGTATTAATAGTGTATTAGTAGTTATAATAATAGTGTAATAAAACTGTAGATTATCGTGATCCTTATAAGTTTATAAGTTCTATAATATTTTTAATAATTCCAGGAAAACAGTCATGTAAAGTAGATGTAAGATAAAACACGGAGGAATACTGTAAAATAAAAAAAGGAAAGAAAGTAAAAAGAAGTAAATAAATAAATTGTAGCAGCCAGGCTAATCAACCCAAAACGGTAGTAAATAATGTTACCCTGCTGCTACCATAACGCAGAAGGTGAAGGTCTGAAGAAAACATTTATTTCCAAATTACCCCCAGCTACTGAGATACTGTGGACTGCATATCGATGCGAGATAATTTGACGTTCTAATATAGAAACAAGAAACAGCCGCAAATATTATCAGCGCCGCATCGTCTTCACACGCCGGCTATCTTCATGCATCCGTCGACCATTTTTGAGCCGTCTCTTCAACGCCGCAGCTTCGCTTCTTCTTGCTGTTCCGGAGATGTGTCCCACGCCGCCGCCGCTCGCCGATTACGCGCGCGCGTCGGTCTGCGTCACTTTTATAGGCCCGTCCAGCAACGCAGCTACGAGAAGCTAACCACGAGTCTTACGCCGGCAAATGGAGCGCGACATATAATAGTTGTACATAATATTTTATTGATTCATTTTCATTGGTCAAAATGTATAAATTCTAATTGGCTAAGTAAATAAAAGATATTACTATTGGTTAACTAAGGATGTAGCCAGGAATATAAATATAGGCAGGGTTCACTAAATAAACACCTTCATTCGCCTGCACATAGTAAGGCATATCAAAAAAATAGTTTCATTCCTCCGCTCCTAGACCACTCGGAGTCTGTTAATAGTGGACCCATTCACCACTATTACATAAATAAAAGAAATCAAAGGTGCTGTAAAAGAAATAACAGCAGGTGAACTGAGAATTTAATAATAAAAAAACAACCTTAGTACGGCGTCTGATAGATCACAAAACACCTTCCATCCAGCGTCGAATAGATCTCAAAGCAACCTTGGTACGGCGTCTGATAGACCACAAGGCAGCTTTCATATTCCATATTGGCACGGGCGGTGTATAGAGCATCACCATAGTAATGAATTTTACCGGTTTGCAACATATCATTGATATGCATAAGAAACAGTGTTGGTGATAACACGCAGCCTTGTAGAAAACCAGCGTTAATATGCCTGTAATTGAAGCATGCACCGTCTACTATGTCCTTGATGCTCCGATCTGCAAGAAAACTGGTGATCCAATTGTACAATTTCTCAGTAAGCCCATAGGAAGGAAGCTGCGAAAGAAGCGCTTTGTGCCAAACCCGATCGAAGGCCTTCCCTATGTCAAGAAGGCCTTCCCTATGTCAAGACTAACCGCCAAAGCCTCCCCCTTGGACTCTACTGCTTCCACCCATCTATGAATCAGGTAGACCGGAAGATCACCAGCTGATCGACCTCGACGAAAACCGTATTGACGGTCACTAATCAGCTGGTGATTCTCAAGGTACCTCATGAGCTGGCTGTTTATAATAGATTCCATTATTTTGGAGAACAAGGAGGTGATGGCGATAGGCCTGTAGTTAGACGGGTCTAAACGGTCGCCTTATTTATAGATCGGGTGGACTAAAGCTACCTTCCATGAAATCGGGACTATGTCCAGGGTGCTAACTCCGAAGCACACATCTTCAGCACAATAGGAGGGACTCCATCAGGCCCACTCGACTTGTTGAGATCCAGGGAGAGGAGTGCTTTGCGCACCGAGCGCTGTGTAATCAGTACAGTCACACCGCGGGATGTTTCCCCCCGTCATCGAGAGTCGAGTTTGTAGTAAAGAGAGAGCCTAGTAATCTGCTTTCTACTTTGCGGCATGGGCCAGTAAGTCATCCTCCCTATGCAGAGATGGGAGGGCAGGCTGACAGAATTTCCCTTGGACAGCCTTGGCGAGAGATCAGAATGCACGTGTTCCCGAAGAAAGTCGAAGTAATGTGCTTTGACTTTGTCTTTGCAATGACACTTTTGAAGGAAGAAAGCATCGAAAGCATTTTAGAAAGCATCGTTATTTTGCAAAAAATGTTGGAAAAAAAACTCGAAACAGTTGTAGGATATCGATTAAAAGATTTGAAATTGACAACATATTTTTTTTCCAACTTGACATTTTTTGAAGCCAGTACTTGAGTATAATGACATCCTTGTATTGAGGTAGCAAATATTTATGAATGAGAAATAGAAAAACTATTAAAGTAGACAATTATTAGGTAAAATAGGTACGTAGGCCTTTCTGTTAAATAATCTGGTTACCTGACATGACAGCTTACTAGGGTTGACAAAATGTT
Organism: Parnassius orleans; assembly: GCA_029286625.1. NCBI lineage: Eukaryota > Metazoa > Arthropoda > Insecta > Lepidoptera > Papilionidae > Parnassius > Parnassius orleans. The sequence continues at coordinate 117,776 of JAGSMP010000622.1, forward strand.
TGGCTTTGATAATTAATTATATTTTTACGGGGTATTTTGTAACACGTTGTAAATGTTTTCTAATTTTTTTTCTTCTAGGAACCTTCTCATGTGTGACAATGTATTTAAAAAATAAAATTAAAATAGTTTTAATCAAATATTCTTGTTTTATTTTATTTTTAAATAAAATCAGTACAATCTCAAACTGACGGTCTCAAAATTCTCACTTCACTTTTACGATTATGCAGCGACCGCTCCAAACGGATTCCAAATGACCGACCACAAGACCATTACCTAATAAACAAATATTCGCCACGTGCCCGAACGCGAATCGTAAGTGCCTCCCGCCCCCTTTCGTCTCTAATTAACAGTACAGCCCATATCGGAGGTCACTTTGCGGAAGTAATTAAATCATTGATTTGAGTTGATAAAAACGTTTTAAATCTTTACAATATACGGTAGCAAGATACGCGGAGTAATAGATGGAGAAAAAAGTCGAATATAGACAGCGCCGATATACGCCGAGATGTAGCGACCTACAAATATTGTGCGGCAAGTCGCTGAACTAAAATATTCGCCGAAATTTATTGCAATGATGAAATAACGTCCATGCCAGGTTTTTGCCCAGATTGTTTACCGATAATATGAAGTCCGTTAGCTGATTATCAGGGTAGGTTAATCTTGCGTCCGTATACTGGACGTAATAAGTCGGTCGGACGCAACATCATCGGTAATTTCACCCAGGACGCAAGATTACTCCTACACCGAGGAGCACACTTAACAAACTTGAGCGACTCCAAAATCTTTGTAAATGTACGGTTCATATTTGGGCTTCGCAAATATGACCATGTCTCAGAATACCGCACTAAGCTCAAGTGGCTCCCAATCCGTCTTCGTTGGAATACTCATATACTTTCTGCTCTCTACTGTGTCTTATTTAATATATCAAGTCCTTCCTATCTAAAAGAACGTTTTAAATTGCTCAGCTCCTGTCATAATTTTTCCTTACGATCCAAAGAAAATGTTTCCCTCCAATGTCCTGTGCACTCCTCGAATTATTATGATAAATCATTTTCTGTTCTTGGAGTATGACTTTGGAACTCCTTACCCCAGTCAATTAAAAGTGCTCAATCCTTAAATGTATTCCAGAAACAGGTTAAGGAATACCATTTGTCTCTCTAACCCCTCTCCCTTCCTCCGCTTAATTATGGTCATTGATCTACCTGAAGAAATATTCTTTTTAATGCATAAGTTTGTATCTTTATTTTTTTTTTATTTGTTATATTTTTATTTTAGTGCACCCTACCCATTGTTCTTTTTCTTATTTTTATTTATTTCTTCTTCTGGGTTGTCTGGAAGAGATTGCTATGTAGCAGTAAGACCGCCCTTTGCATTTCCCTCAATAGTTGTTTATTTTTTCATTTTGATATTTTTATCTTTTCTTGTTGTACAATAAAGAGTATTGTATTGTATTGTAGCTCACCACGCTACGGGGAGACTGGCAGAGAATGCCGACAATTAAGTCCGCCCATTTGCCGCCTACAGTTACCTTAGTTGTAAGATGTTACAATAAAGAATAAATAAATAAATAAAAATATAACAGTAAATTGAAATGCTCATTGTGAAAATAACATTAGTAGCATGTCATAAAAATAGCTCGTCATGATCAGTGCGAGTGACGGCTTTGCGTCCATCGTTTTTCATTTTGATGGACCGTTGCAAATTATTCATGAAGAAATACTGAACAAACGTAAACTTGTCTCTTTATAAAGTTATTTAGTGAAGAGAGATAGAGAGCATTTAAAAGCATTTTATTAAATTGACGTCCATTTTATGAGTTTTATTTTTATTGCGTATGTTCAGTATAAATAAGGGGGAAACAATTAAAAAAAAAACGAATTATTTCTTAATATTTCGGCTAGTAGTGGAAACAAACGTCTTTTTCTCGAATCCATTAATATGTAAATTTGTTCAACATTCCGTTCACCAAATATACGTTTTTTTTGGGATACATTAACATTTTAACATGTTAACAGCTTTATGAATAATTACTTAGAGTTTCTATTTTCATCATCAGTTCTTACTTTTGATGTTCCACAAGGCTGCGTGCTATCACCAACGTTATTTCTCCTGCATATCAATGACTAGCTTTGCTCCGCGGTTTTACCCGCGTATATCACGCGTCACAGCCGCGCGACATGAGACCTCGCTTAAAGTTAAACTTACGGCCTATAATAGGTCCAAAATATTCTGGCCTGAACTATAAAATGGAGGAGAAATCTCAAACCACTATAATTATTTTTAGATAATATTATCTCCCTTTATTTCAATACGCTTTTCACAGCTCTTTACAAACTTTTCTTTACGCTTAAAAAATAGTCAAAATTTTTGCTATTATTTTTTTTTCTCCTTAAGTCGGATTTCAATTTTAAGAATAAATAATCTAATAGGGGCCAAGTCGGGGCTATATGGGGGATGGTTGAATTAAGTGAAACCGCATTCCTTCATGGCAACCTTGGAAACACCTGATGTGTGGAGCGGAGCATTGTCATGAAGCAACAACTCTCCTTGCGACAATTTTCTCGATGTTTTACTTTAATAGCATCTCGCAGTTGATGTAGCAAGAAAGCATAGTAATCGCCTGTTACTATTGTTGTGTTGCGTTCTTTAAAATACACCAGTAATATTCCTTCGGAATCCAAAAAGATTGTAGCCATAATCTTTTTCTGATATTGAGTCTCCTTTGCTTTTTTGACCGTGTTGAGCTCGGACGACGCCACTCCATTGGTTCCTTTTTTGACAGAGAATCATGATAAAGCAAAATAGTTTTATTACACGTAACAATTGAATCCAAAACTTATTTCTGTCGGCCTTCACAAAGGTATAAAAACTGAGTACAGCACTTCACTCGTTCTTATTTTTGAATAGCTGAAAGAAGTTTTGGGACCCAGCTAGCACTTACCTTATACATACCCAAATGTTCATGTAGGATTCTGAGCACTGTTTCTTTTGAAATTGCCGTCATAACTGCTATTTTTTAGTCTTTAGCCGTCTGTCTTCCCGTACTGTCTTCTCCACAAATTTAGTATTTTCATCCGTAATAGCCTCGGATGGTCGTCCTAGGCGCGGTTCATCGTCAATTGATTCTCTTCCCAAACGAAATTGTTTCGCCCATTCTTTTACGGGTGGGTACGAAGGGGAAGAATGCCCGTATACAGCATCCAAACGTTGTTTGATTTCCGCCGGTGTCTTCCCCTCTTTTTCAAAAATTTTTTAACAGCTTGATACTCGATTTTATGCATTTCAAAATTTTTATCGACATTCTGATTTTATTAGGCTATCACTGTAACAAAATGAAATAATTTTAAAATTTTTGTGGGTAGGTAACGAAAAGTCCAGTAATTTAATGACATGAAAGTTTTGTATCTTTGATTAACCTTGGATCTCACCTAATACGTGCTACTGCTGAGCACATGCCTCCTCTCACTTCTGAAAGGGTTAAGGGCAGGGAAATGTCCGCCGCGCTGCCTCAATGCGTGTTGGTGGACTTCACGTATCTTCGAAATATTTTTTTTATTTCTCAGATATGCAGATTTCCTCACGATGTTTTCTTTCACCGCCGAGCACGTGGTAAATGTAATGGCACGTGGACACCTTGCTTACGCCTATATGTTATGACACCTCACGCACCGGCGTTCACTGCTGGCATCTCTCGGTTCTCATCGGTCGGCTAGGCTTATGTATCGTTCGCGCGCCGAGCCGAGTGTTGAATTATTTTAATTTTTTATTATCTCTTAAACTACGTGTCCAAATAACATGCTATACGGAGCAAATTTTATCTCCATAAAGTTGTCTTGATGATGTTGTAACTTTCGTTTGCAATGTTTTCAATAATTCCACTGCTTGTTTTATGTTTCAGTATTTTCATGATTTTTTTTTGTGAAATATCGTTTCAAATAACTGTAATAACATGATGGAGCGTAAATAAAGTTAATAAAACGTTGTGAAAAGATGATTTTTTTTTCCTCGGGATCGAATTTTTTTGTGACCCATCATCATAGGTATCCTTAGTACTATCATCTGTTTTCGTTTTCGGGAGCGTTTCAAAAATACCCTGTATACATTACATAAATTCTTCCATAACTGCTAAGTCCATAGCTAATAACAGAATCTGCTAGAGCCATATAAACTAATGTATTTTATATGGTAGCTTAAATTTTAAAACATACTCGTAAAGTTTACTCAACACAGAGCGAAGTTTTGCACACACGTGATCTCCAGCAGAATCGTTCGTCAATAATCAGACCAATATACATGTGATTTTTGACATTTTCAATGAGTTGGCAAGTACAGTGTTGAAACATTCCGTGGAGATATTCATGGGTATGGGAATTGAAGTCGATTCGTGGGTAGTTGGCTAAACAACACGTTTAAATTTCGCTCTTATTTAAATTTTAAAGTTTTATGGTTTGTGTGATATTTGTGTCATATTCTTGATAAATTTTAATGAATAATTAGTACCACCCACCTCATGAGTGTTTTTCCAAGTTCATATACTTACACACAATAGCATATATCACCACTGGCACAATCTTTTATTTTCTCTTCTTCATCAGTGTCAATTTATAACGTAAATGGAGTCTTCAATTAAGGATAGCACGGCGGACCTAATGGAGGTATTCCATAAGAGAATGACCAACTTTGAAGAACAGTTACGTAAATCTCCCCATTCAATATCCAACACGAAATCACTTGCTGTGGATTTCACCTCATTCAAGGCTTTTGTGGTCCAAGCACTGAGCAGTCTACAGTAGCAAATGGAGCTCCTGGCTCATACTGTCGATCAGTTAGAAGTAAGGAGTCGCAGGAAAATGTTTTTATTTCATGGTATACCATAGACCTCAAAAGAATATACTTCTCTGGTTGTTACAAGAGTTCTCAATGATCAGCTGAAGATACGCGACTGCTGAACCAGTGATATACGAAGGTGCCATCGAATGGGCCATCAAGCTACCGCAAACAGACCACGACCTATTCTTGTAAAGTTTCAAAACCTGATATTACAGAATAAAATCTGGTACTCCAAGACTCAGCTTAAGGGATCAGGTGTGATAGACTCTGAATTTCTTATTTAATCAAGACACGATGCATTCATGGCTGCTCGAGATAAGTTTGGAATTTCTAATTGCTGGACTAAGGATGGACCTGTTTATATTCTCAGGCCTAATGGTTCTCGTCTTCGGGTCCTTACAGTGAGCGAAGTTCATAAAACTGACCAATGCCAAGATGCTTCAGCTAAAGTGATTGAAAAGAAGCCAGCATCAACAAAGACCAAGAGAGGGCCACAGTTAAGAAATGATTGTGCATGCTTTATTACTTTATCCCTTCTTTAATGTAGTATATGCAATTTTTATTCTAAACTTTAGTTTAGATAAGTCTCGCTGCCATTAATTTACACTATTTCAAACTAGGTAATTTTATTCTGAATCTTAGCACGTTATTAATTGACTTTTACGCTGACCCGATTACGTGTAGCAATTGTTTCATATATATTTTTATCTCGTTTATTAATTAATACGTTTTTAATCTTGTGCGGGTAAAAGTTAATTAATATTTTTACGATATTAATACCTTTTATGTTCACCTCATGCTACTACAACAACACGTAGTGATTATATTCTCTTTGACTGTGACAGTCATACTGTCATAGACACAGAACACAATTACTCTCTATGGTCATAATTAATAATATGTAGGAAAATGACAGTGACAGCGGCTGCTGGATGCTAGTAAACGTAGTGATTATATTCTCTTTGGATGCTAGTTCTATTTTTCCACAGATTATTAAACATGTAGCAGCTATTTTTATTTTTATTCTTTATTTCTTCCTTTAAGTTATTGTCGCGTCGGCTACAAGTCCTTCAGCCAAAAATGTAGTACACTGACAACTTTAATATTTTAAACTCTGCCACTACAGATTTATTAAAATAGTCATATATAATATTAAAATAGTCTGTAAATAGTGTATTTGTGTAGCGATATTACCAAAATTGTATTTTTTCTTCATATTGTTATTTTGAAATTTTGCTTTTTTGTTTTTTTTTTTGTTTTTTAATTCTGTTAAAATTTGTAATAACACTCGACTGGTTGCCTTGTTGAAGAAGTACATTTAATTTAGTAGTTAATTTTATTTTAATAATTTAGACTTTTAATTTTAATATATTATAAATATATATATATTGTAACGGCTATTAACGATATAAGTGGCGAAAGTGAGATGTTTTTCACTGCTGATGATGACAGTTTTGGTTATATGGTAAGTGATAGTGGAAGTTCTATTTCCTCTCCTCTCTCAGAGTTTCTTGTTTCGCAGTTTCCCTAGCTAATGTCCCTAACAACTTCAACGTTGTTCATATAAATGCACAGAGCATTCCAGCCCACTTTCCCGATATACTGACGACTATTACTTGTAAAAATATACATACTGTTCTTATTTCTGAATCGTGGCTGGAGTCCTGTCTTCCCTCTACCTGTTACAATCTTCCTGGCTTCCAATTAATACGAAACGATCGCTCGGTAGGTGGCGGTGGAGGTGTCGCCATTTATCTACGTTCACATATTCCTTCCACTATTGTTGATGTGTCAGCACAACCATCGCCGCCTAATGCCGGTGAGCATCTTTTTATTGAAGTCACACTATCTCACTCTAAAGTTCTTCTTGGTGTTTATTACTGCCCTTCTATGCGTATTGACTTCTTCAACTCATTCCAAAATATCTTAGATAAACTTACTCCCTCCTATTCACACACGATTATAATAGGTGACTTTAACACTTGTCTCCTTAAACAAGATGCCAGGGCTTCTTCTCTTCAGTCAATCTTATATTCTAGTAATCTCTCTATTTTACCGCTAAATGCCACGCATCATTTTCCAAACTCGACTTCCTCTCTCCTTGACCTTATTTTTGTTTCCTCTTGTAACTTTGTCACGAAGCACGGTCAATATACGGCCGATGCATTTTCATTTCATAACCTAATCTTTATATCTTATAAAACCCGAACTCCCAAATTTAAACCAAAAATTCTACTGCAGCGTAATTTTGGTGGCATGGATATAGACAGTCTTCGTAAGGATGCGTTGCCAATAAGGTCTTGATAATAAGGTTTCAATCTTTACTACTGCCCTTATAAAAATCTTTGATGTGCATGCACCTGTACGCGTAGTCAAAATTCAACATCGTCCATCACCTTGGCTTACTGACGATATTAAATCTATTACCAATAAAAAAGCGATAGCTAAGGCTAAGTTTAAACGTAAGCCGAATGCGTTTAATAGGGAAAAGTATATTAACATTCGCAATCACAGCAATAAGGTGTCTAGGGATGCTCAACGCCTTCATATTCATAAGTCAGTCGAAAATGGTGATACAGCAAAGGTCTGGAAACTTAAATCATTGGGTTTTGGGAAATCTAAGAATAGTCCAACGACAAACGATTTAAACGTTAATTGTTTAAATAAACATTTCTCTTGTTCGTCCTGCTTAGATAGCACTACTAAGGCTAATACACTAACATATCTTTCAACTATTCCCACTCCCAAACATTCTTCTTTTGTTTTCAAACCATTCTCTGCTTGTGACGTTAAGAAGAGCGTTCTATCTATTACTTCCAATGCAGTGGGAAATGACTGTGTCAGTAGTAACATGGTTCTTCCCATTCTTGATATTATTCTTCCTATTATTTGTCATATCCTTAACTTGTCCATTTCTATACAAGTAGTTTTCCATCATCTTGGAAAAATGCTGAAATTATTCCTATTCCAAAGAAAAGTTATCCTGCATCCTTTTCTGAATATCGTCTTATCTCTTTACTGCCCTTCTTATCTAAAGTCCTTGAACGCCTTGTTTACACCCAGTTCAACAGTTTTCTTTTCGCAAATGCTCTTCTTAATCCTTTACAGTCAGGATTTCGACCTGGACACAGTACTACCACAGCATTGGTGAACATTACCGATGATTTCCGATTAGGAATGGAACACGGTGAAGTAACTGTTCTTTGTTTATTAGATTTCAGTAATGCTTTTAATACCGTTGACCATGATGTCCTACTCGGCATAATGCGCTCTCTTAACGTATCTCCAGCAGCGATTGGTTGGTTTCGGAGTTACCTGTCTGGTCGCCAACAACGTATACGTATCGGCGAAAAATTATCATCTTGGTGTAACGTACATATGTGTTGGTGTAACGCAGGGAGGCGTTTTATCTCCTTCACTTTTTGCAGTTTTTATAAACTCAATATCCAATAATTTTACTTCTTCCTACCACCTTTATGCAGATGATCTAGAAATATATACAAAAGCTTGTCCCAACGATTTTTGTATGTATGGTATGTATATATATAACTTTTTCGACATATATATATATATATATGTTTATTTTATATATACGTTTATTACTTTTTACCTCTTGTGCAATCCTGTCCAATGGTTGTCTGGGAGAAAGTGATGTTAGCAATAAGACCTCCATTGCATAATTCTTTTATATATATAATTTCAGTAATTTTTGTATGGTGTGCAATAAAAAATATTAAATAAATAAAATAGTCGGTGCAGTGGCAACTTTGTTGTGAGATGAGTGTATGTGAACAAGTTTTGTTTTTTGAGCGTTAACCACTAGGCCGACATAATGTGCCCACTTACATAGTCATAACTTGCCTGAATTTCAGTTTGTGCTAAACATATCACCTGTCTGGTTATATATTTTGACAGTGGTATAACGATTATGATTATAACTTTTAAGAAGTTCTAAGAATGGTCCTTGAATACCACAGCGTGATAGCTTATTGTATAATGTGTTAAAATTTAATACATCGAACGCTTTACTAAAATCAATAAATAGTACTAAAATATCCATTTTATTATCTAGATAATTATTTATTTCATCAGTAAATTGCCTTAATGGTTGCGTTGTGCTTATATTTTTTTGAAAACCGAACTATTTTGAATTTATTATACTGTAAGTAATAAGGTAATTGTTTAATTCATTGCTCAAATGACGCTCAATTATTTTATTTAGGCAGGAGAGAATAGTTATAGGACGATAATTGTTAAAGTCATTATGTTTGCCTTTTTTATAGATTAGTCGGATTACACCTATTTTTAGTAAGTCTCTATTAACGGACGTTTTTAGGCATTTATTAATTAAGTATGTAGTAAGAGGCACCATTGATTTTGAAATATATTTTATATTACAAGCGCGAATACCATCAATTTTATTTTTACGGTTCTATCTGGATTAATTTCATAGGTACGGGGATCTAAAAGTGGCTTATCACAGTTTAAGCATATTTTTTTTACATTTTTATCAAATTCTAAGCCGAATTTATTTGCTAATGTATTAGGATCCATATTAAATGTTTTTTGTAATATATCATCAAAACAACGCATTATTTTACCAGTTAAAGTATTTATTAACTGCCAAAGTTTTATTGGATTTCTAAAATTTTCGCAAATTTCTTTTTTAGTATTTTGATTTCTTAAAAATTGAGCATATTTATTCGTTTCATTTCTATATTTATTGTAATTTAATCTTTTTAATGAATTAGTGTCATCCTTCCGCCAGGTTTTAAATAGTTCATCGCGTTTTTTACACATATTTACTAGTTTCCTATTAGACCACACACAACATTTGCGCTTACTAATAACTAAAGTTTTTGTATACTTGCATTTATCGTATGCGTTATTCATTTGCGTCCGTATGTAATTAACAATGTCGTTTGGATCGGAGCAACTCAATGGCAACTTCCAATCTATTAAATCGAGTTCACTACAAAGTTGTTTATTATCCAACTTAGTAATAAGCTGCGGCGCGTCCTGAGCCCGTGAGTCATTTTTCAGATCGCACAGCCTATTATTTTATGGTCAGCTGGCGCGATATTCACACCGGTCGTGTAAACCTCGTTCTTGCATACCGTTCTAATCAGAATGTGATCTAAACATGATTTTTTTATTCGTTTCCAGTATTTTTCTATTCTTATGTATTGCGTTATACCACGGTCAAGTCCTAATTCACAAAGTGTGTTAAGATATCTAGTGCTAGTGGGATTTGTCTTCTTTGTATTTAAATTCTTGTCACCCATAATTATACAGCAAATTTTAGGCGAATGTTTACCTACAATATTAGCTAACTCATCATTAAAACGGACTTTGTTTGTATCAGGTGGTCTATATACAGCACAAAGGCCTACAATGCCGTTTTTTTAAGTTTATTTGGCCATTAATACATTCGCATTCCTTCGTTAATACTTGAAATCTGCTAAAATGCAAGGATGAGTGAACATATAGCATAATGCCGCCACCATTCCTGTCATTTCTTAGTTCGTAATATAAGTTATAATTTAGTAAATTAACCATGTTAACACAATGATATTGAATATTAACCTCAGTAACTAGGATTATGTGAATGATGTGTGTAGTGTTTTTTATTATATATTCCAGATGTGCAAAATTCTTAAAATGATGATATGTTTACATGAAAAAACAGAAGCAAGCGATTATCTAAGGGTAGTTTGTCTGCAAATTCATTCCAATTATCACAGTTTAACTCTATAATGTTTGGATTTATATTATATTCTATTCCTACAATATCCATTATCTAAGGTTATTAAATGATATTAATCAAATATACACTAAAGCAAATATTTAACAATAATATATAAAAGAGAGACGGGGAAGGACCACGCTCTCACAGAATACCAGCGTAAAATAGCAGTTTAACACTGCTGTGTTTCGTAGGGTGAGTGTAGAGAACCGGAGACCCTTTTTACTGGAAAAGAGGCATTCCATCTTAGTCCTCACGGGTGACAACGCATCTGCATTTTGATTCTTTATTGAGGATAGATGTAGATGTCTAACTGCAAACACTTACTATCAGGTGGACTGTGTGCTCGTTTGTCACCCTATCCTATAAAAAAATATATAATCGTTCGTAAGGAGTAAACTCCAGTCGTGCGTCGGAGCTGACACACACACTTTTTTTTAATTTTTATTTATCTTTTTCATTTTCAAATTCTACCTATAATAGGAGAGGTCCATGTTGAGACGAGAATTTTTAGAAGGTGATGACGATAAAGAAGATTTTTATTATTAGTTTAAATACTGTTTAGATGGTAATAATCATAAGACACATACTAGAAAAGAAGCATTCCAACTTAGTCCTCACGGCTGACAACGCATCCTCATTTAAGTTCGCAAACGAAGATAGATATAGATGTCTATGTGCCACAGCAACCACTTACCATCAGGTGAACTGTGTGCTTGTTTGTCACCCTTATTCTATAAAAAAAAGAGAGAAAGAAAAATAAAAGTTTTTAGGCACTTAACACTTAACTAAAACGGTTTCTTATTTAATTAATAGGTTTGTTTTGCGAGGCCTTAACTGATTATAACTCAAATAGAGTGCGTATGGAGATTATTTTCGCTTTTTCTTCTTTGCGTAGTAGAATTGTGCCATTTCTGCACCATATAAATTTGAAAGTATCTTTAAGTGCTTCTTAGGTCTTCCATTATAAAAATTCAATCCCGGGTGCTAGTGATTCGCGTAAATACACCTTGTCGCTACTCTGCAATCCTAGTTCGGCCGCTCTCATTTTAAAGTCCTTGGCTTTATTCAGCCAGATGTCTCGCGCTCCATCTTGCAGCGTAACAATGATCGGTGAATGATCTATTCGATGTGAAGTCAGTGCGATTTTTTCTCTTACGGTATGGATCTTTGTAGCTACCTGTTTAGCTATGTTTACCGGATCTTCGTTCGCCAATTCCTTAACACCACAAATATCTATTTGACACATCAGTTGGTTTTGTTCTAGTAGATTTATTTTACTCTCTAGTACGCTACATTTAAGATTAATATTTTTTAAGTTGCTTCTTAGATCAATACACTGTTGTTGTTTCTCTAGCGTTTTACGTTAGTCTCGTAGATTCATCAATTTTGTCAGAATAAAATTTTAATGTTTGTTGCAATTGTTCTCGGATAATATTTCTGATTTCAGTCCGTAATTGTTGCAGAACTGGCTGCAGCATTTTATTGTCCATTGATCTTCCCGAAGCAGCAGTAATGGATCCCTCTGCCTCAGATGTTTCACCGTCATCTTCATCAGGGTCGGGTATAATATAGGAGAGGCGCTTCAATTTCTGCGAACCTACACATGCCTTACATTTCCAGTCCACAGCTTCCGTAGCTGACAGAACCGTCAGCTGATCAATTGAAATGCTAGCACATGACGCATGAGGCCACTTGCCACACTTTGAACACTGCAGTTCAGGATTTTTCTTATTTATGTGTTTAGCACAATTGATATATTAAACCATTTTTAAAGTTGTGGGTATATCCGATATTTTTCTCGTTAAAAAGTAGCGCGTCCTTTTGCTTTAACGTCCGTGATGATTCAGCAAATGGTGATTCAGCAAAACCGTACCGATCTATGTTTCCTAAATAAAACCATAGACAATTCGTCCAGTGATAAGGTAGCCAGGCTAACTTTGACATTGGGACGTCAATCACCTCAGTCCCCCGTGACCATGGGTGCTGTAAAGCACCCGAAACGTCGGTAATTTAATAAAAATATTTTAATTAAACGCGATAGAATCCGTAAAAGTAGTTTAATCCAATGTGTAGTGTTCACGTTAATATAAGAAAACATTAGTGATTTTATTCCCAGTTTATTAAAACTGAACAGTTGAAATTTGAATTTTGTTTATATGTGGTAGAACCACGCTGCAGCTATATTTAGTAGTAGCACGAATGGGTCCGCTCTACCGAGGAAGGATCACGCTCACACAGAATACTAGCGTTAAATAGCAGCTTAATGTGTTTTGTGTGGTGAGCACTGAGAACCGGAGATCCGTTTTACTGGTAAAGATTCATTCACGAACATTATTCCATCTTAGTCCTCATCATCATTGTGAACATCGGACAGTCTGTGTGCTCGCTTGTCACCCTTATTCTACATAAAAATATTGTTGTATTATTATTTTAAATCTCAGCTGAAAAAATATTAAGTAAATGATTCTCCTAAAATGACCTTTTAAACGAATATGAACTGATTAAAAGCAAAAAAGATTTTTAAAAACGTCATGTGAATACGTAAAGGATCGCTTTGGTCGTAGTAGTTGTTTTGCAACAAAGTTTTCCCAATAAGCGTAGCAGCTGTATGTCGTTTCTCGTTATTTTTATTGCAAAACTAGCTGTTCCCCGCGACTTCGCCAGCGTGTAATTTATTACGATTAGATATTATGAGTTTAATTTTTTTTGCGCGGAACCCTAATTCTTTTTCAAAAACAAAAATAACCGAAGTTACTCCTTATAACATCAGCTATCTGCCAGAGAAAGTTCCGTCAAAATCGGTCCAGACATTCTGGAGATTAGCTTAACAAACAGACAGACAGACAGACAAAAATTTTAAAAATTGTGTTTTGTTATAAGTACGTATACTTTCATATGCATTTAGTAAAAATCTGTCATTTTGACATTACAAACAGACACTTCAATTTTATTTATTCGTATGTATGCAAAGATAAAATCTAATACGTGAAAGATCAAAGGAAATTATCATGGTGCGAGCGTGTGGGAGGTCTCTACTCTCGACATGCCGCTATGTGACGATTTTACGATATAAAATTTTTAGTATGTCTCAATTTAGACACTTTTTTTCATTCATTACAGCCCTTCACAAGTCCACTGCTGAACATAGGTCTCCCCCACGGAATGCCACAAAGCTAGCCACCTGCATCCATTGACTTCCTGTATGTCTTACCAGGTCGTCACTCCATTTAGTGGGGGGACGCCCTACACTTCGCCTGCCGGTACGAGGCTGCCACTCGAGAACCTTTCTTCCCCATCGGTTGTCGGTTCTTCGAGTTATATGGCCGGCTTCACGTCAGCTTACTAATCCTTTGGGGTATGTCGGTTACTCTGGTTCTACTGCGGATATCCTCATTTCTAAGTTTATCACGCAGAAAAACTCCGAGCGTAGCCCTCTCCATAACTCGCTGAGAGACCTTGAGCTTCCTCATACGGCCAGCAGTGAAGGACCACGTCTCAGTTCCGTATGTCATCACTGGCAACTCGCACTGGTTGTACAATTTAGTTTTGAGGTTTTGAGGTATGCCTGATGAGAAGATGGTTCGTAATCTCCCGAACGTTACCCAGTCGAGTTGAATCCGTCGATTGACCTCTCGGTCGAAGTTGGACTTACCTAGTCGGACTATTTGTCCCAGGTAAACATATTCGTCAACAACTTCGAGCTTAGTGCTCCCAACAACTACCGGCATAGGTGTGACATGGACATTAAACATGATTTTTGTTTTGTCCATGTTCATCTTGAGACCTATCCGTTGGGACACACTATTGAGGTCATTGAGCATAGTGCTTAGGTCCTCCAGCGATTCTGCCATAAGGACTATATCGTCGGCAAATCGAAGGTGAGTGATGTACTCGCCATTGATGTTAATACCGTATCCTTTCCAGTCCAGTAGCTTGAAAACGTCTTCCAATGCAGCGTTGAAGAGTTTCGGGATATTACGTCACCCTCTTACACCTCTCTGCAGTTGGATAGGTTTCGTACTCTGGGAGAAGATTCGTAATGACTCTCGAAAACAGCACGTAGACGCGGCTCAGAAGGAAATCGGTCTGTAGTTCTTCAAGAGAGCGTTGTCGCCTCTTGAAGAACAAGACCACCGCACTTGCTCCACGCCTCCGGTGTAATGCCACCATGGAGGACGGAATTAAAGAGCTTCTGAAGGACTTCAAGTACCGGTTTTCCACCCGCTTTCAGAAGCTCCGCTGTAATTCCATCCTCGCCTGGGTCCTTGCCGTTTTTAAGGTGCTGGAGAGCCATTCTAATCTCGCTCAGACTGACGTCCGGGATATCATCGGAATAGTGTCGGATAAGACTTGCTCTTGGATCGTTACTCACACATGCGCGTGGCTACAACGATGACGTGTACAGCTGCCCAGAACCTCTCAATCACTCAAAATCTCAGGTGTCCGGAAACGATGCTGCCACAATCGGTCTTCAGCTTCGACAGTTGGCTCTTTCTGGCAGACAGATCTCTGGCAAAGACTTTGGAGCCCTGGTTCCGCTCGATCGCTTCTTCAATACGAGCTGTATTAGTTACGCAAGTCCCGCCGCATGCATTTGGAGATCTGTCTGTTCAGTTGCCTGTATGCTGTCAAATCTGCTGAAGACTGCAGCTTCATCTCCCGTCTAACAACCATGAGATTAAGTGTGATCGGAGAGTTTTGTGTTCTTCTGCGACGGGTCTTACAAAACTTAGCTGCGACCGCATGGACAGATTCCACAAGCTAGTCGTTCATATCGTCCACTTCATTGCAGTCTTCTAGGCACTGAAAACGATTTTGTAACTCGAGCTGAAAGTTCTCGGGGCTTTGGATTAGAGCACGAGGAGGACGGAGCGTTGACTTCATTAGACGTGACCTCTCAACTTAACGTTTAGGTTCAGTGTGCCTCTCACCATTCGGTGATCGCTGCCAGTGTTCATCCTCGCGATCACTGAGACATCACTGAACAGTTGTCGTCTGGTCGTTATAATGAAGTCAATCTCATTTTTGTCGAACCGTCGGGGCTCGACCAGGTCCACTTTCTGTGGGGCCGCTTTTGGAAAGAGTTCATCATAAAGAGTCCTCTTTCTCCATAAAGTCGGCCAGCTGCTGGCCTTAGGTTCCGTTGCCCTATTCCGAATTTCCCTACTTTCAGCTCACCGCTCTCTCTTGTGCCTAGTTTTATAAGTCTCCCATTAACACCGTATAGTGGGTTTGGAGAATGCATGGCTCTAGAGATATCCTCACATTTCCTCCACCTCCTCATCGGGGTGTGCCGAGGTTGGTGCGTAAACCTGTATGACCTTCAGCGAATAACGTTTGGTGATTCTGAGTATAAGGTACGCAACCCTCGTCGACACACTCCGATCTTTACAACGTTGTTAACGAGAGACTTGTGGACGATAAACCGACACCTCCTTGGGACAGATGGTCGCCTTCCGGTGATAGAATAAGTTGCCGGATTCGAGGATTACCGTGTCCTCCTCTCTTCGGACCTCGGATAGTCCTATTATATTCCAGCGTAACTTATCTATCTCTTCTTCTAGCTCCAGGATCTTCTCGTCAGTCCTCAGGTGGTGCGTTTTATGTTGCCAGGTCGAGTCGTCGTAGGTGGCAACCGAACCTCACCGGAGATTCTTAGCACCCCTGCCCGCCATTACAATGGTCGCCACCGTAGCCAGAATAGCGGGGCCGCCGGGACTCAGGGGCCGTTTCTTTGTGTCGTCGCTCATGGGGGTATATTGCCATAGTTGCCACGCTTGGCGAGCGGGTTGGCACCGCAGTTTTTATTGTTTTGGCTTTTATCAGAAGATGCTGCTGCCCATCTTCTGTATCAGTTTCCTTTGTCGCCTCTTACGACACCCACGGAAGATATGGGGTAGTGGGTATTCTTACCCGCCACTACACAATTTAGACACTAAATCAATAAAAAAGGGATGTTTTGAAAACTAGGTATATTTAATTATAAATTCAGCGTATTTTTTTATTAATTTGTTTAGTTATATTTACAAAAAATGTAGTTAAAAAATTATAAGTACGACTGTCAGTTAGTCTGTGCACTTGTTTGTCTTCACGTCTCAGAAAAATATACGCAACGAAATGAAATAAATATTTCTGATTAAGTTTCCATTTATCCTCAGGATGATCCCTATTGCTGGTTGTTATCAGACTTATAGACGTTTAAAAGATATTTTTTTTTCATCAAAATTTCATTTAATTAAAAAAAAACGCTCATGAGCCGTGCACTTTAGGATTTTCCAAACTATTGATTTCTTATATAAACGCAAATTTTACAAATTTTAACGCGTTTAATTTTAACTTTTAAACAATTCAATAAAAGTTGAAAGTTGCCTGGATTAACTATTACATTAGGACGTCAAAAAATTGCTTAAAATAAGTTGAAATTAAATGCGATAAAAGCCAATATGCGAATAAAGCAAAAAATGTGATAAAAGCTAACCGTGTAGTGGCGGTGTAAGTATATCCACTAGCCCATATCGTCCCGAGGGTGTCGTAAGAGGCGACAGAGGGAAAATGAAACAGGAGATGGGCTGCAGCATCTCCCTGATAACAACACAAAACAATAAAATACTGTGGTTGATAACCTGTTTGCCAAGCATGGCAACTATGGCAAAATCCCCCCATGAGGCAATCTATATGAGAGGGAAAACAACATTTAGTTGTATTATTGGCTCTAGAAAAAATACAAAAAAAAGATAACATACTCGGAGAACTCATTTTGCCGTTTTTTCTCTAACAAGATAGACATCACTTTAAAGCGCTAGTAGATTAAAAATACGTTTGAAAATGAAATTTCAGTTTTTTTTATTTTTATAATAAACACTGCAAGATCTTGAGATACTGTAAACTTATTCATCGAAGGTCAGCCCTAAACGTAATAATTAAAACTGAAAGTAGCTCAGGTTAATCATAACGTAATGACGTTGAACCACAGTCCTCACTAATATAAATACTGCAAAACATATGAAACGTTAGGTATTCAAAATAAGTTATTAATAAAAGATTTAATTAATAAAATGTTAATACAATTATTGACTTGTAAGTTGTATTAAATTATATATGAAAACATTCATATATTGAAAAAGGAAAGTAGGTCTTGTTTTGTATACAGGGTCCACTGTTCATTCAGTACTTAAGAGGTATGGATACCATCCATTTCACGTACGACGCGTGCAAACTCTTTTAACTAGAGACTACCTGCCGAGAGTTCAATTCTGCCACCACATGCTTAAAATGCATCAGGAGGACCCAAATTTTAATAAGGTGTTATGGAGTGATGAGTCAGCCTGCAGAAAGGACGGCTACTTGAATTTGCATAATTTACATAGTTGGCAATTAGAAAATCCGTATGTGTCAAGAGAAGACAGGTCCCAGTACCAATTCAAAATAAATTTATGGTGGGATTTTTAATGGCCAGATTGTGGGTCCTGTCGAGCTTCCACCCACATTAAATGCCAATAATTACTTGAGTTTTTACGAGAAACCCTACCCACGCTCCTTGAAAATGTTCCGAGTGAGCTAAGAGAGGTGATGTGGCTTCAAAATGATGGGTGCCCTGCTCATTATGGCCGGGAAGTAAGAGCCTACTTAGATGAAGCTTATCCAGGCAGGTGGATTGGGCGACTGGGACCGATATTATGGCCACCTAGGTCTCCGGACCTAAACCCCCTGGATTTTTTTTATTGGAGTGCCATGAAGGACAAAGTCTATGAAAAACCGATCCAAAATGACAATGAATTGAGAGCAAGGGTTAACATTGCAGCAAGAAAAATATCGGAAATAAGCCTGAGAAGACTCAAAAGCTCATTTTTAAGAAGATGCCGAGCGTGTATTAGGGCACAAGGGAAGCAATTTGAGCATTTATTGTAATTTATTTAAATAAATGTTATTAAAGTTAACTCCTCTGTTTTTTACTATCACCTTATCCTTCAAGATGTCATTTACAGACCGGCCGGCCGGTCGGCTGTAGATTAATTATTATGTAATTCGAACCGTAGTACGACCTTACAACGATTCGAATTCAAAGTCACATTACTTGCATTTAAAATAAAATGCTCTTATTAACTAAAATAGCTTATTTTTTGTATTTTTTAATGAAAATGCACTAGTATTGTATCTTTCCAAAATCACCATTAAACAAGCTATTTTTAAGTTTGTTGTACAAAACTACCACATACATTTTTTTCACCACTGTAGGTTAAACTTAAGTGATAAGAAAATAGTTAAACATAACATACATAAACACTCACGTCTGTCACCCAGAGGGTAGGCAGAGACTATGGACTTCCATTTGGCACGATCCTGGCACACCTCTCTCGCCTCCTTTACATCCATATATCTACGCATACACGCACGTCGGTTAAGGTACTCCTAATCTGGCCCATTTTAATATATCGCCAATTTGGTCGATAAACCTTCGTCTAGGCGTCCCTTTCCGACTCTGCCGTTCACTTCTGCAGCATAAATTTGCTTTGTCACTCTTTTTCGTTCATTCTTTCTACATGACCAAACCACCGAAGCATTCCTTTCTTAATCCTGGTCACAACATCATCTTGCAAACCACTTTCTCTTATCACATTATTTCTCACCCTGTCATTCAGATTCAGCCTAGCATACTCCTTAATGACCGCATTTCTACAGCATTTATTCTACTCTCATGCTTCTTCTACCACAACTTTCCTACCATAGATTAAAGTAGGGACTTACACAGCATTATGAATTGCCAAACGTGCCTTTTTGACACATTTGACTCTTCACAATAGCGTGTGAGCCCCATTCACTCTATTTCCTGCGTTCACTCGTCGTTCTATATCCTTCTCATATCTACCATCCCTGCTAAATAAACATCCCAAATATACAAACTCATCCACTTGCTCAATCAACCCCTTCTATTCTTATTTCACATAACGTTTTACTTTCTTCTCTTTCAAAAACCATCACTTTGTTTTACTTGCGTTCACTTTCATACCCCTTTCTTTTAATGACCAGTTCATTAAAGTAACCATCATTGCAACTCGGCCGCCGACGATGCAAATATGACTTGATCATCGGCGTACAAAGGGCATTTGACGGTTAACTCACCCATTCTCAACCCACATTCTTCAACTTTCAAAGTTTGCAAACAACTATCCATAAATAGGTTAAACAGCCACGGGAAGCTACACAGCCCTGTCTGACACCTTTTGGATGCCAAACCAGTCCAAGTAGACCCGTTGATCCTGACGCAACCACTAGAGTCCCTATAAAGAGACCTTAATGCCTGTATCAAACCAGCGCTCAAACCAAATGAGTTCAGTGTTTGCCATAACACATTCCTGTCCACTCTGTCATAAGCCTTTCCAAGTCCATGAACGCACAAAACTTTCTGGTTTTGGCCAAAACTCTCCGCAATCATGAGCATGGAAAAGACTTGATCCGTACACCCATTCTCTTTCTAAATCCAGCTTGCACATCCCAAATTTTTCCATCAGTTTCTTCCATAACTCTTTCAATTAACACCTTAGCATAGAGTTTACCCATAATGCTAAACAAGCTGATACTACAGTAGTTTTACAGTCCTGCTGTGACCCTTTTCCTTATATATTGGGACTATAACGGCTTTGCACCAGTCTTCCGGTACCCGCTTCAGTTCCCAACATAAATTAAACAAGGTGTACAGCAGGCCTGCCACCACTCCTCTCAGCCCTTAGCATTTCGAGTGATACTCTATCATATCCGGCTACCTTACCTGCTTTCATGCTTTTCATTGCTTTCATTATTTCATCTACACTTATCTCCCTACCTCTCTCACTTCTTTCGGAATTTCTTTTCACTTAATTCAGACGACCTTCACTCATAAACACGCTTTCAAAGTATTCCTTCCATCTCTTTAAATTCAAACTTCATCATTCAGCATACAGCCATTCTCGTCTCGTATAGCATTCATTCTAGGCTGTTTTGAATTTCCCCTAGTTCTTACGAGTTTCCAGAACATTTTAATATTTGCCTGGAAGTTATCAGATATCCTTCTATCATTCTTATCCGTTCTTTCTTGCTTTTTCCTTTCAACAACTTCTTTTACTCTCTTATTTATAAGTCTAAAGTCTGCCTTTTTTCTTTCAATCTCATCATTCATACCGCCAGAATTACTAGCTTTGGTTGCCAGTAAATCTAGCCACGCTCTCTTCTTTGCTTCAACTTTCACCCGTACCTCATCATCCCACCACAACGTATTATTTTTCCTTTCATTCGTTCTCTTACTTACACAACATACTTCGGTGGCTGCATCCACCAAAACTTTCTTAACATTATTCCATACAGTCTTCAGGTCTAAATCATTCATACATATTTCACTCAAACAACTTATATTCTCCCTCAGTCTACATTTATACTTCTCTTTCACATCTTCATCTTGTAACATCTCTATTCTTATACGCTGTAACGCAGTGGTAGACACAGATGTCCAATGCCGCCAACGCTTGAATAGACCATTAATTCGACATAAGACCAAGTAATGATCCGTCCCAACGTTGGACCCCAGTAAACCCTTGTATCTACCACTGCGCTCCGCATTCTTTCATCCACAATAATGAAATCTATCATGCTTCTATCATCACCTCTTTCCCATGTATACATGTGAATTCTCTTATGGCGAAAGAAAGTGTTCGTCACAAAAGATAGTTCTAAAAATAAAATATATATAGATAGATAATATATATAGATATAGATAGTTCTAAAAAAAGAAGAAAATAGTTCTGTGCAAATTTAAACAAAAATAGTATTTCTTGAAAACATTCTTGTCTTTGATAGAAAAAGACTTATCAATGAGTAAAGTAACTATTCACGAATAATTTGATGTAAAAAAAGTACTAGAAAAGGATTTTCATTACGAGATGCTTAAAATCTGTTTCAAGGTAGAGATTTTCGGCATTTCGGAAAATTTTGTAAAACTGTAAATCCGTAAGATTTTGCTGAACATATATTGTGTTGTATTGATAGGTAGTGACCCTAGCTATCACCCTGCAGTATGTCGTGCTATTTACTGGACACCCTGTATTTAATACGTATAAAATATTATCAATGTATAGGTATATTCCGTGTCATGGCGGTGTAAGAATATCCACTACATAAATTGTTCCGTGAGTGTCGTAAAGTCGTTAAGGGAAACTAAAAACTAAAAACAGGAGCCTATCGTTGCAACTATAGTAAAATCCTTAGTATGAAATCTATGGAAAATAGAATAGAATAGTTTTTATTCAATATAGATTAGAAGACTACTTAATGAATGTCATTAAAGCTTTACCTGGTTCGGAAAAAAAACTTTGTCCTTGGAAGAACCAGCAAGAAACCCAGCGGGACTTTTTTTAAACATAATTTACAATAAAATATATTTACGCAATGAAGTATGAAAACATTTAGACACAGCATGGAGATCACCTCATTCCCAGGGCTCATTTATTATTGATCATTTACTTTTTAGTAGTATAATAACCCATATGAAGAAAAAAAACTTAATAAAAATTTAAACTTTTTGATAGATAGATCCTGCATATTATGGGATGAGTATATCATTATCATAATATTATAAAATGATTACGATGATAAGATGTATTGACGTTATAATAATCGTATTATATCGTCTACATCTTTTTCATATAAAAACTTTTACGAAGCACACTCAATGTCGGTAAAATGAATAGGTCACTTTCCTACCGACTTTTTGCTCCACTTGATATATATGGCCTTCCAGCCGGTACTCTATCTTAATTTGTTGAAATAAAGTAAGTGACGGAAATAAAAGTCGGGGATATTTTCGTGAATATAAAGGAAACAATTTGGGAGAATGCCGGCTTTTCCTGCAATTACAAGAGCATGATTAGACAAGTAGGTACTACTAATGTATAGACGAAACACAGACAATCAACAGGGTAGACGACGTGCAGTTGAAGTTGGCACTTGAAGAAAGAAAGAGACATAACTATTTACTTACCGATAGCTCAGACACAAAAAGACGATTATACATAGGATGTTTTAAGAATAAGTGATACACGCCCAATATCCACCTAGTGAAAAGGTTTTAGCTCAAGCAATGCCGTTCACACACACCACACACATCCACACACACACACACACACACACACACACACACACACACACACACACACACACACACACACACACACACACACACACACACACACACACACACACACACACACACACACACACACACACACACACACACACACACACACACACACACACACACACACATAATGGAAAAAAAGTATAAAAAACACTTTCTCCATTTTCAACTGTTTTTCTTTCCGCCTAAATGAGTGAATCTAACGAAGAAATTCGATACATTCTGAAGTTTTATTACAAAAACAGGAAAAATACGACCCAAGCCGCGTAAAATATTTTTGACGTTTATGGACCTAATTCAATGTCAGTAAGAGTAGCACAAAGTTGGTTCAAGCGTTTTCAGTCCGGGAATTTGATGTCAAAGATGCAGCTCACTCTGGTCGCCCTCATACGGATAAAGTCGATGCCATTTTTGAAAAAGTGTAGCAAGATTGGCATATTAGTAGTTACGACATAGCCGAGGAATTTAGGATTGACCACAAAACGGTTTTGACCCATTTGAAAAAGTCTGGATATACAAAAAGCTCGATATTTGGGTACCATGCGAGCTAACTGAAAGAAACCTAGTGAATCGTGTACTCATTTGCGATTCTCTATTGAAACGTAATGAAACCGAACCATTTTTGAAATTATTGATCACTGATGGTGAAAAGTGGATAACCTATGACAAGAACGTGCGAAACCGATTATGGTAAAAGGGTAGCCAAGCTCCACAGACTGTAGCGAAACTCGGATTAACTCGCAATAAGGTGATGCTGTGTGTATGGTGGGATTGGAAGGGCATCGTTTATTATGTACTTTTACAGACGGGCAAAACCATCGATTCGGATCTCTACTGCCAACAACTAATGAGACTCAAGCAAGAAATTGAGAAAAAACGGCCGGAATTGATCAACAGAAAAGATTGATACTTTCATCATGATAACGCCTGACCACACACATCTTTGGCCACTCAGCAAAAATTTAGGGAGTTTGTTTGGGAAGTTTTAGTGCATCGACCATATAGTCCTGACCTTGCACCCTCAGATTTTCACCTGTTTCGGTTTCTTCAGAATTTTTGGGTAGTGTTTGGTTAACATCAAGAGAGGACTGTCGAAACTACTTGTCGCATTTATTTGATCAAAAATCCCAAGATTTCTACAACAACGGGATTATATCACTACCTACAAGATGGCAACAAGTTATTGAATCAAATGGAACATATATATTATAATTAAAGGTAGTTTAACTTTGAAAAGAAAATGTCTTGAATTTGTATATAGAATACGAATGAAACTTTTTCCCCGACCTTTTATAAGGGTTTTCTGTCAAGAAATTCTTAGGAGCAGCCCGGAGTCGTGATGTTAGCAGTGTCCCCGTGCCTCGGAAAACACGTAAAGTCGTTGGTCCTTTCTCTCTGGTCGTGCCGGAATGCCGTCCCATCGGACTATGAGAGTAAGGGAACAGAAAATGCAACTGTGCTTTCCTTTTACAAACGTTGAGACTGACCGAAATTTTAATTTGAATGTTTTTATCTTTATTTATCTCTATGGTTTAAATTTATAATGAATCTAAAAACTCAATTTAGAGTTATAATTAAGTTTCAAGTATATAATTTGCTACCTTAATATAATTTGCTCAGAATTTTTTCTTTGTTAGAAACAGCGCAAAGAAAATCGTAATATAAATTCAAGAATGGATCTAAGAACAAATTAAACTGAGATAAGAGAAACAGGGCACGAAGGTCGCTCTTTAATAATTTTGACAAATTATTATAAGTAAGGGCGTGATTTGTTCTTCATCTTGTTAATTAACTGCTGGGTGTATTTACGATTTTGTTCGTCAATACTCTATATTGATTTCAAGAAAATCATTAATACCAACATCATTGTTTCCGATTACTTTGTGATTACACGATCTTATTAAACTGTGGCGGCACTATCGTCGCTTCACAAATAAAACGCACCGAAGCCTAAATCACGCTATCAAGTTCCGAAGTACAGAGTATATTATGTAGAATAGCTTCAAACTATCACATGGAGCATTGGTCACTCCCCGGGCTGAACATTTTGCCCGGTGAGAGATTCTACCCTTTTCCTTCCACTGCCAAATTGGTGACCCCGACGTGATATATCGTGTCATAGGATTATGTTGTGACGAGTGAATACTGTATGACACAAAATAATACAATCCTGGTTTTCTAAGTGGGACTACTTTTCTGCCTAGAAGTCCGTCTGGGCAGATACTTACCTCTTACCTTCTGCCTAGACGGTAGGACTACTTTTCTGTCTAGGAGTTTGTCTGTGTAGATACCACCTTCTTACTTATTTCTACTGCCAAATAGCAGTGCTTGTACTGCTGTGTTTTGGTCTGAAAGGTAAAGAGGGCCACCTTATACCTCAGAGGTGAAAACGCATCTGTAGCCTTCTTTGTTTGAAGTTGGTTACACGTGTCCCTGGACCGCAGTAGCCACTTTCCATCAGGTGGACTAAAAGTTCGTTTGTCGTTTAAGTTTTATAAAAAAAAAAGAACGCAAGTGCTAACTTTCTGCGGTATTTAAATGTTCACATGTTTCATATCTGGGTGCCTAGTGCGAGTTTTTTTACGTGTTCGATCCCGAGAAAGTTAACTACGATTTGTATGGAATAAAATCAGCGCCAACTAGTGGCAATAATCGGAGTCACAATTCATGAGTGCGAGTTTATTAAGTCGTCGATATCGACCATCGAGCATTGACTCGCATTCGACAGTGAGAACGTTTATGCACGTGATTGGTTGTTTCAAGTATTTTGCGAGTGCGAGCGGCAATTTCAAAATTCGATGTCGAAAAGTTTTCACCTAGATTTTTACAGTGAGATAGAAGAATGAGAATAATTGTTGAAGAGTTAATTTTATTTCGTTTTATGAGAACGATATATAATTTTGGCAGGACGTTTTATTTCGTTTGGAGGATGTTTGCAGCCGCAAAGGCATTAATATCTAATAATAATAGATGACTGCTATTATAACGCGAATGTTAAAGCAAGAGATCGTGCATATTTTAGTCCGTTGTTACACCCCGATGACAGGCAATTTAAATATATCGCATTTTCCAAGAAAATATTCAAGTGTTTGTGTAAATATCGTTTGATAAATCCAAGTTCCTACCATCACTATTCAGTAATTAAGTCAATTCCTCCCAATTTTTCATTCAGGCCATCCTATCGCTAGCATTATAGGATGCTTTATTAAGGCCTCCATGCCAAAAATCTAATAAATTCTAGTCTGTGAAACCTCATAAGTTAAAACACACGCATCATAAGTTCACTTAACACCAAGTACCTAAATTCCATTTACTACTCCATAAATGTCACCATAAAATCATATTAGAACGAAAATATGTTCATGTTTTTTGCTTTCAATTTAATATTTTCAATAATTAACAATTAAATGGCTAACTCATAATCTCATAATACTAACAGAAACTGTCGAAACCTTGATCAGAATACGAAACATAAATAAATAGGTAATAAAGATCGCTATAATAACCACAACTTTGCTAGACAGATGCTAATATTAAGACCATTAAATAAAAATGTCGTTCTTAATTTGGTTAGTTTACCTTACGACAGAAACGCGCTGCCAACGTAAGAGAATGAACGAACGCCATTCACAGTGAGCAAATGCGGATCGAAGGGTTAGCTTCGATTGTGACTCACACTCGCTTGTCTTCGCTTGTCGATACCTATGACGTTAATTCGGTTAACGCGATGGTGAAGTCATTCGAATGATTTTGTGCCGATTATTTATAACTACGAATTCGTAAGCTCCTATCAAATTCTATCAGCCGCAGATATTTATATTATGATATAATATGAGGCACAATTCATTTTGCACCGTATGCAATTTATTGATAGTGCAAAAACTTTCTTGAGTACTGTTTTGTTGTCACACGCTAATACGGCATCTTCTATTACCGAAGGCATTTGTTAAATACCACATCTGTTATGTGCTCTACATCCACATCTCACTGTCTTTCTAATTGCCTTTTAAAATCTTCAAAAATTGCAGAACACTAAAACAATCGTAAAAAGATCCCGAATTATTGGCGGTGATTGGCAAAGTGCTGCCTCTTCCATTGCTGCGAAAAGATGCTGATCATTTTCAAGCAAGCCGAAATCTTTGCACGCTGATTGGAACGTGGAATATACATGACCATCTACAGTTTTCATGGAGAAGCATGCGAAGGTGATAGCATTCTGTATTATTCGGATCCACAGTATAAAGCCCAGAACGTGCTCTTTTTCGACCCCTGGCCAGCGTTCAACGTTTGCTCCTCTCTTTCTCCTTTGGAACTTTCTTTTATCCCAAACGTAGTATGCAGGTACTTCTAGGTAGAGCAATGCTTTTACAAAGTTATCCACTTTACAAATCGAAAAGGATAGGAGTGTGGTTGTTGGAGGACTATTCACTCTTTCACTCAGATTTTGGTCATTAAAATAAACCCTTTGCGCATTTTCCAAATGAACAGCGAGGTGGACTACGGGAGGGGAAACGCTCATGAAAGGGAAATTCAAGGATTCGCCTTACTGCCTCTGATGAACTTATATATCTTCCACTTGTGTAGGTTTTAACGTCATCCTTCTCATTCTCTAAAGCAAACGATGACTGGTCTGAACCCTTATTTACGTATTTACAGACGTATTTTATCGATTTCACCGAATGACAATATTCCACATTTAAGTGAGCGTTAAATGTTTTTAATAATACGGGATTATAAGGGACTACCCAGCGGTTATCTATAGTTGTGCCTTTGATATCAACAGAGAACCCACCGTCATCTAGTAAACGTCTCTTGTACTGCAGATAACCGTCTTCACCAGTTTGAGTTTTCCTTATGAGAGTTCTGGGGTATCGTTTACTGCACATGTTATCTTTCATACATGGTGACTGTCGATTTAAAGTTCCACATGGACCATGTATCATATTAAATTTAACTGAAGCTCTGGGTCACGTTGGGATCCGGTATTTCAGCACAAATTATATGTGGAAGACCTCTCTTTTGCCATTCCGTTGAGTACATATAGCATCGCACTTCACCAAATATTTTGCCCTTTGTCAATAAGTTCATGACCTTTTCACCTTTAGTCGAAACACCCTCGAAATTTTATCGTGTCTATCATGAGATTGTTGTCATTGAAGCAATTGACGGCTCCGTGGCGCAGTGGCTTAGCAATGATTTGCTGCGCTAAGGGCCGCGGGTTCGAATCCCGCACGGAACAAGTATTTTTATGGTCTACAAATAATTGTTCCGGGTTTGGATGTTTGTCCTTGTGAAATTTATGTGTGTAAACTGCCCCCACGATACAGGAGAAAATCCTAGTGTGGAGGTAACGTTTAAAAAAAAAGAAAATTATAACAATTGCTCTTTTATCTCGTTCCAGCGAGGATTGCATGTGAAAGTGATAAAAAGATCAGGCCGGCCGTAATTCCTAACATAGGCCATAGCGTCCTGTGTTCTTTGTTGCATATACCTAGGTCCCCCGTAAAAGATGATGGAAGGACAGCCATTTGTCCTAGTTGGTTGACTTCTACGTCTTGTCGTCCAATAGCATCTTTTAAACGGATGTAACTATCAGCACGTAATTTGGCTTGATTATTTTGATATAATTTAATCTCTCTGTTTCTATTTTGGCGTATTCATCCACCAAATATTGACTAAAAAGGGCACGATAGTTGACTTAATATTTATCTTCTCCTTCTCTAATCATTATTCTATACGAATAGAAACTTGCAGAAGAGACAGTTTTATTAAGCGGCAACTTAGTTGTGGGATCGCGTTGTGGTATGTTGATTGAATACCCATCGTCCCCCCAGCAAAACATCAATGGATACTGTAGCGTATCATATGCTCGATGTATCTCACTAATAAGCTGAAGTGAATTACTTCGGCTCTCGAGGATGTCCCTTCGATCAAATTGTTGATCCACTAACACTAAAGCCACTTCATTTATAGTTGGTGCATTGTACCTACCTCTATGTTCTTCTGGTGGTTTTTTATCAGCATGTATGAAAACTTTGTATGACTCTGAAGGAGGGGCTTTATCAATGGCACTTTTCAGATCTTTTATATGGTTTTTTAAGGGTTCACTTGATGCAGCATATTCTGCAATTGTTTGATTAAATTTGGCTTTAAGTAAGGACATTTAGAACATCGAATCTTTGCTTCTCGATCATCTTCACCTACAAAATATATTTGAAGGTACTGAGCGTCATGTTCGGCTTCTGGTAATATACTTCCAATTAAATGGTAGACCTGGCCTTGTACTTTAAAAGTCGGTGAAAAACCATCTGCTGTTACCTGTTCACCACCAAAGGAAGTCATCTGGAAACAGGCATTATATTTACGAATATTACCCATAAAATGGTCATGATCTGGGTGTAGATCATTAATCAAACTAAAGAGTGGTTCAGGCAGTTGTTTCAACTGATCAAGTTGCACTTTTCCAGCGCTGCAACACATACCAGGTGTCTCATCCTTCCATTTCAGCGCGTTGCATCACTGACACTTGTATGTCATAGAACCTAAGGCTACACTGCTGTCAGTTCTATAAGCAATATCAGGGTCATGCTCCATAGCGGAATAGACCTTGTTTTTCCATAAACACAATGTAATGTTTTCCTCATACCGTGACTGAATTGCACTATGCACTTGTGGATCGTTTGGTAATTTGCAACAGCTTGCTTGTGTACATCGGGAGTTTTTTTCTGATTATCGGACACAGCTTTAAGATTTGAATCTGGCTTGTTCTGCCTATATCTTTTTTGTGCACTTTTTAATGGACGTTTTCTTGTGTAATTAGTAAATCTCGACCTTCGTTTATTTTTATTTTTTTCATATTTTAATGTCGACGATACAGATCTGTTCCGCTGGTTGGAGATGAAGTTAAATGATTAAGCTCTGAAAAAGGATCACGCTCTTCGACAGATACCTCCATGCGACGTTGTGTAATTTTCTTAGCAACAATAGGCAGATAGGCGTCAAAATGTCCATTAGATAAATCATGGCTAAATCGTAATCGCCTTACTGGACAGATATCTGTTCCAGACTCTGTGTATAGCAGACCGTTTCGATATACTTCAAACCGAAACGGAAATAATAATCCTGCAGCTACAAATTCACAAAGTCCACCGTAAGTTTAATTTTTTAACATATCGGCTGAATATTCATTTGCTGTTGAATAATTATCGCCATTTCTGTCGTGGGTCATAACTGAAAACCTAGGCCAATCATTTACCACAAATCTAACAATTTGTGAACGCACCCCACCGCATTTTCTTGGGTTCCGTACATTAAAAATGAAGAGCACGAAACAAACAGACGCCATCACCTATAATTGGGACGACAGTATGTTCTTCCATTTTCCTTTAATATTAAGAGTTTCTGTAGTCATTTTCAGTGAGAAAAATACTTCTATCAACAATACCTAATCACATGTGTATGTGTTTATAAGAATGTGGTTGTAAGAAAGACAAAATCAAGCAACTAATCTGAAACACGAAACATATCTTAAGCCGTAAGCAAGCAAACAAAGTCGAAGTCTAGTTAAATGTCCGTCAACAGTGAATAATTACCGTATGTGGTACAGGTTGAAGCGCTCATTCACCACGCACTTTATATTAGTTCGAAAAAACACAACGTTACCGCGTTCTAAAACGATACCAACGCCATCTATTGGTAGGGATTGGAACTTGAAGATCAATACAAAATAGGTAGGTACCTAAGTATTTCTTTTGGTTTTGCCATTTTATTAATTTGTAAAAAATATATTTGCTTTGGTTGTTTATTTTCATTGTATTTTAATTTTTAAATTAGTATTTTTTTGTTCAGGTGTAATTTTGTGCAAATTTTTTGTACAAATCTTCTTGTCTATTTTGTTTTATGTTTTGTGCAATAAAAGTATATTCTATTCTATTCTAATAAATTAAGTTTAAAATATTTATCAATATCATTTACGTTATTTACGACCCAAAAACCTTAAAAATGACACCCAAGTCACCCAACCCATGATGATTTTTACATACAAACCTACATCCATACATCCTTCCATCCATGTTGATTTCAAACCATAATCGATGCCCTTTTCGTAATTAACGTCCCAAAAAACCATAAAACGACACCCATATTGACATTTCAACCACATCGCACCCCCACAGGGGATGATGGTAGGTATTTCCCGTCTGCTACATTGGATTTTGAAATAGTTGTTGTTTTCGTAATCAGCGACACGATAAACCATAAAAACGATACCCATGTTGAATTTCAGAACTTGTCACCCATTTTCCACCTTTTAGGGGTTGAATTCTGAAAGAGCCTGAGACACTTGTTTACTCATTTATTAATAGGAGTACTCCTGTGAAGTTTCGAATAAAATAGTTTAACTAATCTTGTTTCCCCATACAAACTTTCAACCCCTTTTTCACCCTTAGGGGTGAATTTTCAAAAACCCTAGGACACGTAATTGTTTATTTCTAATCATTAACCTAAAAATAAAGTTTCAGGCTTCTAGCTCTAAAAATGACGGACTTCCATACAAACTTTTAACCCCTTTTTCACCCCCTTAAGGGGCGAATTTTCAAAAAACTATCTTAGCAAATGCCTACGTTATTGCAACTGTCTGTATGCCAAATTTTAGCGTAATCCGTTCAGTAGTTTCGGCTGTGAGTTGATAGATGAGTCAGTCAGGTTTGCCTTTTATATATATAATAATAAATAATAGAAGATAGATTGAAAATAAGAATAATTATTGAAAGTCATCTAAGCTTTACCACTGGTTCGGAAAAAACCGCTGACCTGGGAAGAACCAGCTAAAATTGTTGTTTATTGCAATTAACCCTAGAACCCTACATGGGGTGCTGGGGCACCCCAGGGAGGTTTATTTCTGAAATAATTCTGTCGTGTATTTTAGTTATGTGTCGTCCACTATGTTGTGTTAACGAATGGCGTGGGGTAAGTATTTTTATTTTCTAATGTATTACAGTTTTACCAATTTATTTAAAGTATTAGTATATTTTAATGGAATCCTTTACATAACTTTATTTTTTATAAACGAAGTTATTAAAAACATATGAAAATCTTAATTAAAAGAGTTATTTTTGTAAAAGTAATGAACAAAGGACATAAATTTAGGTGGAGTAGTAAAAAACCACTTAGGCATTAAAATGCTTAATGAAAAAAATTCTGCATGTAATGGGCAATCAGTTCAAGAGTAAATAATAAGCCGGAAAAGTTATGACGCATAGTTTAAAAAATCGGATTAAGAGCTTGCCAATGAAATTTTGGAGCTAAGCTTTCAGAAACTGAATTTGAGGAGGGATATAAAATATTCAATTATAGCTTTCCTTAAAAAAAAACAATGGCTAATCAAAGTTACGTTCCTGTACATGATACATAAGCTTTGCTATGGCTTTTTCCTAAGAAAAATCCTGCATATTTTCTGGGGCTTTGTTGTTTGCGTATACATTGCCCCTTGAAGGAATTACTGACTCTTTGGAGTCGAGTAACTGGTATGACTAACTTGTGCTTTTTTCTAGTATTTACTGAATGTACATCATTATTTTTTATAAAACAATTTTTGTTTTTGTGTACATACATAAAGTTTTCGTAAATATACTGCGAAGCCAAAGGTAATTTTCTTTAATTTATTTATTTAAATTGCAGAAGACTGGCTGCCTCGTAATACAACCAGGCTGATCTGCTGACCACAGTATCCTCCAGCTTTTAGGTCACTCTATTGAAACGTAATGAAACCGAACCATTTTTGAAATTATTGATCACTGATGGTGAAAAGTGGATTACCTATGACAAGAACGTGCGAAACCGATCATGGTAAAAGGGTAGTCAAGCTCCACAGACTGTAGCGAAACCCGGATTAACTCGCAATTAGGTGATGCTATGTGTATGGTGGGATTGGAAGGGCATCGTTTATTATGTACTTTTACAGACGGGCAAAACCATCGATTCGGATCTCTACTGCCAACAACTAATGATAATCAAGCAAGAAATTGAAAAAAACGACCGGAATTGATCAACAGAAAAGATTGATACTTTCATCATGATAACGCCTGACCACACACATATTTGGCCACTAAGCAAAAATTGAGGTTTGTTTGGGAAGTTTTAGTGCATCGACCATATAGTCCTGACCTTGCCCTCAGATTTTCACCTGTTTCGGTCTCTTTAAATTTTTGGGCAGTGTTAGGTTAACATCAAGAGGACTGTCGAAACTACTTGTCGCATTTATTTGATCAAAATCCCAAGATTTCTACAGCAACGGGATTATATCACTACCTACAAGATGGCAACAAGTTATTGAATCAAATGGAACATATGTATTATAATTAAAGGTAGTTTAACTTTGAAAAGAAAATGTCTTGAATTTGTATATAGAATACGAATGAAACTTTTTCCCCGACCTTTTATAAGGGTTTTCTGTCAAGAAATTCTCAGGAGCAGCCAGGTCGTGAAGTTGGCAGTGTCTCCGTGCCTCGGAAACACTTAAAGTCTTTGGTCCTTTCTCCGATCGTGCCGGAATGCCGTCCCATCGGACTATGAGAGTAAGGGAACAGTAAATGCAACTAAGCTAGCGCACACAACCGTGTACTATAATCCTGTCTTGCGTAGATGGCTAGTCTCCGTTGAGACTGACTGTTTATTATATCTTTATTTGTCTCTATGGTTTAAATTTATAATCGAATATAAAAACTCAATTTAGAGTTATAATTGAGTTTCAAGTATATAATTTGCTACCTTAATATAATTTGCTCGGAACTTTTACTTTGTTAGAAACGGCGCAAAGAAAAATCGTAATATAAATTCCAAGAATGGATCTAAGAACAAATTAAACTGAGATTAGAGAAAACAGACAGGGCACGAAGGGTCGCTCTTTAATCATTTTGACAAATTATTATAAGTAAGGGCGTGATTTGTTCTTCATCTTGTTAATTAACTGCTGGGTGTATTTACGATTTTGTTCGTCAATACTCTATATTGATTTCAAGAAAATCATTAATACCAACATCATTGTTTTCGATTACTTTGTGATTACACGATCTTATTAAACTGTGGCGGCGCTATCCTCCTTCACAAGCGAAACGCACCGATGCCTAAATCACGCTATCAGAGTTCAGTACAGCGAGTATATTATAGAATAACTTCAAACTATCACATGGAGCATTGGGCGCTTCCCGGGCTGAACATTTTGCCCGGTGAGAGATCTACCCTTTTCCTTCCACGGCCAAATTGGTGACCCCGACGTGATATATTGTGTCATAGGATTATGTTGTGACGAGTGAATACTGTATGACACAAAATAATACAGTCCTGGTTTTCTAGGTGGGAGTACTTTTCTGCCTAGGGTTTGTCTGTGTAGATACCACCTTCTTACTTATTTCTACTGACAAATAGCAGTGCTTGTACTGCTGTGTTTTGGTCTGAAAGGTAAAGAGAGCCACCTTATACCTCAGAGGTGAAAACGCATCTGTAGCCTTCTTTGTTTGAAGTTGGTTGCACGTATCCCTGGACCGCAGTAGCCACTTCCCATAAGGTGGACTAAAAGTTCGTTTGTCGTGTAAGTTTTATAAAAAATAACGCAAGTGCTAACTTTCTGCGGTATTTAAATGTTCACTGTAGTAAAATTTCGCAGCAGAATATGCTTATACATATCTGGGTGCCTAGTGCGAGTTTTTTACGTGTTCGATCCGAGAAAGTTAACTACGATTTGTATGGAATAAAATCAGCGCAACTAGTGGCAATAATCGGTCACAATTCATGAGTGCGAGTTTATTAAGTCGTCGATATCGACCATCGAGCATTGACTCGCATTCGACAGTGAACGTTTATGCGTGATTGGTTGTTTCAAGTATTTTGCGAGTGCGAGCGGCAATTTCGAAAATTCGATGTCGAAAAGTTTTCACTTAGATTTTTACAGTGAGATAGAAGAGTGAGAATAATTGTTGAAGAGTTAATTTTATTTCGTTTTGTGAGAACGATATATAATTTTGGCAGGACGTTTTTTTTCGTTTGGAGGATGTTTGCAGCCGCAAAGGCATTAATAACTAATAATAATAGATGACTGCTATTATAACGCCAGTGTTGAAGCAAGAGCTCGTGCATATTTTAGTCCGTTGTTACACCCCGATGACAGGCAATTTAAGGATAGATATCGCCTTTTCCAAGAAAGTATTCAAGTTTTTGTGTAAATAGCGTTTGATAAATCCAAGTTCCTACCATCACTATTCAATAATTAAGTCAATTCCTCCCAATTCTTCATTTAGGCCATCCTATCGCTTGCATTAGAGGATGCTTTGCTGAGGCCTCCATGCCGAAAATCTAATAAATTCTAGTCTGTGAAACCTCATAAGTTCAAAACACACGCATCATAAGTTCACTTAACACTAAGTAACTAAATTCCATTTACTGCTCCATAAATGTCACCATAAAATCATATTAGAACGAAAACATCTTCATTTTTTTGCTTTCAATTTAATACTTTCAATAATTAACAATTAAATGGCTAATTCATTATCTCATAATACTAGAAACTGTCGAAACCCTGATCAGAATACGAAACATAAATAAATAGGTAATAAAGATCGCTATAATAACCACAACTTTGCTAGACAGATGCTAATATTAAGACCATTAAATAAAAATGTCGTTCTTAATTTGGTTAGTTTACCTTACGACAGAAACGCGCTGCCAACGTAAGAGAATGAACGAACGCCATTCACAGTGAGCAAATGCGGATCGAAGGGTTAGCTTCGATTGTGACTCACACTCGCTTGTCTTCGCTTGTCGATACCTATGACGTTAATTCGGTTAACGCGATGGTGAAGTCATTCGAATGATTTTGTGCCGATTATTTATAACTACGAATTCGTAAGCTCCTATCAAATTCTATCAGCCGCAGATATTTATATTATGATATAATATGAGGCACAATTCATTTTGCACCGTATGCAATTTATTGATAGTGCAAAAACTTTCTTAGGTACTGTTTTGTTGTTATTGCTTGTAATTTATTAAATCGGTTATTGTTTAATATTATATATTTAATTCTTCTTTCCATGTACATATATGTGACTGAACTCCTCCTAAACAGCTGGACCAATTTTGAAGAAATTTTGTGTGCGTGATTAAGTTGATTCGAGAATGGTTTAGATTCAAAATTGGACCTGGTAGGTGTCGCTCGAGATGTCGAGATCCAGAAATCACCCGTGCGAAGCCGGGCATATCATAGTTTATTATATATTTATTAAAAACAAAATAGCAGATTCTTTTAAAAGAATCTGCTATTTTATTTAAATAATTGTTTAATAAGGGCGACAAACGAGCACACAGTCCACCTGATGGTAAGTTGATGCTGTGGCCCATAGACATCTAGATCTATCCTCAGTTAAGGATCAAAATTCAGATGCTCGTTTCCAGTAAAAGGGTCTCGGTTCTCTACACTCACCATACAAAACACAGTAGCATTGAGCTGCTATTTTACGCTGGTATTCTGTGAGTGTGGTCCATCCCCAGTCGAGTCGACCCATTCGTGGTACAACCTAAATATAGCTACAGCATGGCTCTACCACGAAAAAAATTATACGGATTTAACTTAAAAGCTTTAATTAAGTAAAAAATACTCTGCTAATACTATCTGTTAGTAACGTGTCCAAAAAAGAATTGAATAGAATATAATAATTTTTATTCAAATATAGATTACTAGCTTTGCCCGCGACTTCGTCCGCGTGGAGTACAAAGCCACAATTATAACTGGATGTCGCGGGCAAAAGCTAGTAAACTACAAAACTTCTTTATATACCACATTTTTGCAAATTTTTTACTGTGTGCCAAAATTATGAGACTACTGGGCGAGCTTACGCGTGAGCAAGCCACATAAGTGCCCGTGTGAAAAACAATTTTGTCTCAAGTCTATACCCGCAAATTTTAATGTCTGCCCTTGTGATTTGTTTATGGTCATTGCAGCAGACTTTGAGAAAACTGTAACTGTTCGTTTGAATTCAAAGGAAGATCATTCAGGATGAAGGAATTCTTGGTATAAATACAGTTTCCCTTGCGCACATTCAGTTATAATTGTGGCTTCCACTACATTGCGATGTAACGCTTTTACTTTTAGTCTGGTTCCGTTGCACTGTTGAGGAGGCTTTAAATTTCGCAACAACATAACAGGAGTGCAGAATAAACTTATGATGTGGAAGACCCGATGGTTTCAGTTAATTAAGAAATTCGACAGGGTAGTTAATTGCGTCATCTGTGTTGACCACAGAGCTTATTGACGTGTACTCGTACACCATTTCATCCCCTCAAAAGACGTTAACAGTATATCATTAGTTGCCGCTGCTTGGTCGTTTTCGGGGTTAGTATGGCACGTTCACACATTCCATTCCATTGGCATCGTGGATATGAGCAATATCTGGGTAAATTTTGGATATTAACTCCTGTAACGTAAATACAACTGTGCACAAATTATCAGGGATCGTTATCATTCCGTAATTTATCGGTAATGACCGTTGCCGATTTCAAGTAGGAGATTCGCAAATCTACCAGCAGACTCTTTTTCTCCTAAGTGTACCCGCATATTTTTCGAGCTTGAGGATTTTAATTAGAGGCCATAAAGTGGATCTCTTAAGACACACCTTACTTCATCTGCTCTAGTTCCTTTTGGCTTTACTGCTAGAGTCTGTTTAAAATCTCCAGCCAGCAAAACCGTTACACCACCCATTAATTTCTTATTTCCTCTTATATCTTGTAGAGTTCTGTTTAAAACCTCTACGCCACCCTTATGAGCCATGGTTATTTCATCCCACTATCATTTTCGTATGTTTTAATACTTCAGCAAAATTACTTTGTTTCTATATATTACAAATGAGAGTATCAGCTGTTGTTAGATTGAGTGGTAACTTGAAGGTAACATGAACAGTTCGTCCACCCTCAAGCAATGTAGCTGCGATCCTAGAAGAAGCCCCATCAAGCAATTCCGCGAGTACTTCTAACTTTTGCTAATTGCAAATTTATGAGGAATGTTTTGCCTGTTCCACCGGGAGCATCTTAAAGAATATTCCACCCTCATTTAATTCAATGTTTGTATTAGTTTGATTGTAAACTGCTTTTGTTCGTCATTCAGTGATCTTTCATTATTTTTAACTGTGTTTTCTAATGATGCTAAGTCGTAACTTGTCTCTTTAAAACTCTCTATTTTCAAATTGTTGTTCTTTTTTGCTTGGCTGAGGTAACCCATACACTTTTGGTAGCCGACCACCCAACGCTAATACGGCATCTTCTATTACCGAAGGCATTTGTTAAATACACATCTGTTATGTTCTCTTCCACATCTCCCTGTCTTTCTAATTGCCTTTTAAAATTTTCAGATAGGTATTCTTTGTTTCTCCCAAAGTCTTAAAGGGTCTGATACTTGGCAGAACACTAAAATAATTGTAATAAGATCCCAAATCATTTGCGGTGATTGGCAAAGTGCTGCCTTTTTCATTGCTGCGAAAAATGCTGATCATTTTCAAGCAAGCCGAGAGGTTCACGCTGATTGGAACGTGGAATATACATGACCATCTACAGTTTTCATGAAGAAAATTACGAAGGTGATAGCATTCTGTATTGTTCGGATCCACAGTATAAACCCTGCCCAGAACGTGCTCTTTTCGACCCTATTGAGCCTTCAACGTTTGCTCCTCTCTTTCTACTTTGGAACTTTCTTTTATCCCACGTAATGCAGATACTTCTAGGTAGAGCAATGTTTTTGCAAAGTTATACACTTTACATAAATCGAAAAGGATAGGAGTGTGGTTGTTAAAGGACTATTCACTCTTTCAATAAGATTTTGGTCATTAAAATAAACCCTTTGCCCATTTCCAAATGAACAGCGAGGTAGACTACGGGAGAAACGCTCATGAATAGGAAATTCAAGCATTCGCCCTGCCTCTGATGAACTTATATATCTTCTACTTGTGCAGGTTTTAACTTCATCCTTCTCATTCTCTAAATCAAACGATGACTGGTCTGAACCCTTATTTACGTATTTACAGACGTATTTTATGATTTCGAATGACAATATTCCACATTTAAGTGAGCGTTAAATATTTTTAATAATACTGGATTAAATCCTCAAGACACAAGTTTTATCTCCTTTGTTTTTATCCTCAGTTTCAAGCAGCACCCCTTGTTGCCTCCAGCCAGTATTTGAACTCGGCGTCGACATATCGAGTGACGTGCAATTTCGTGGTCACTTGGAAGATAAGGCCAATTTTAAAAGGTTGAAAATAGCATAAAATATAACAATAAATACTTTGGAAGTTCATATCTCAACGCCGTAAC